>JAOWBW010000879.1:265954-506682 GCA_026119855.1 Campanula takesimana
GTATCTTCTAAAAACTCTTTTAAAATCATTATGGCACTAGTAGCAATTTGTGTCTTAAGCTTCATCAAATGGATATTAAGAGAACTTTTCTTAATGGAGGACATTGAGGAAACTATCTATATGGAGAAATTCATTTATTACTTAAGCAAACTTCTCATTAATGGTATTTAAAGATTAATCAAGTTATTCTTTCATTTGGTTTTGAAATGAATCTTGATAAATATTGTGTATACCATAAGTTCAGTGGGAGTAAAAATTATAATTTTGGTCTTATATGTGGGTAATATTTGCTTGCTAGTAATGTTTCAAACCTTAATAAGGAAACTAAGAAATTTTTTTAGAATGAAAAATTTTGGTGAGGCATCTTTTTGTATTAGGAATCCAAGTACACTGTGAGTATTCACGGAGTATTTTGGGATTATCACATAAGGCCTATATAGAAAAGGTATTACAAAAGGTATAGCATGCAAAACTATAAACCATTTAACACCCCTAATTTTAAATGAGACATGCTTTGTCTCAAACAGTGTCCTAAAGTTAATTATGAATCCAAGTATATAGAAAATATCCCTCTTTGCATCAGCAGTAAGAAGCTTAATGTATGCGTAAGTCTTACATTTAATGTTGGGATGCTTGGTCAATACCAAAGCAATCCGGGAGAGAACATTAAGTAGCAGCCAAAAGAATGATAAAAATATTTACAAAACACTAAAGAACTACTTGCCTATATTTTAAAGGCGGATCATCTTGAGATCATTAGGTATTTCGAAATTAGTTAAATTATATGGCTGCATAAGTTTATTAAAAGGATTGCGAATTTTCAATAAGTGTCGAAAGACCGCTTAAGTTTTATGGTGACAATCGGACGGGTAGTCTTATAAAAACAAGAGTTCATCAAAGTCTGAAGGATATAGACATTAAGTTTCTTGTTGTAAAGGAAAATGAACAAATAGAAATACAACATATAGAAACAAACTCCATTTTAGAGGATCCATTTATGAAAGCGTTATCATCTTCAGTGTTTCACGAGCATGTTGCTCATATGGGTGTAACAATTTTGATAACATTTAATATAGTGGGAGTTTGTATTGTTATTTCATTAATTGTTCTCTTATTTAAAGTTTTGATCTCATTTGTTTAAGTTGGACTAGTTGGAAGAATATGTATATATTCATTATTCCATGCTACACATCTACACTTTTGATCTATGTCATTTAGTTGGATTTGTATACGTGATTACTGTGGGTTTAGTTGCGAATCAATTACAACGACCGCCCCTTTAGTCCTTATACTTGGATGACTAATGGACGAGATTGTTATAGATGACAATAAAGTGCGTACATAAGGGTTGTCATTTGTGTTATATTTATGGTTTTAAAGGAAAGACTTTGTTTTGGAACCCAAGTGGGAGATTGTAAGAACATGGGTTGCAACACAAGTCATTTAGTAATTCCATACATGAAATCATACATATAATGTTAATATAAATTGTAGTGAATTAATATAATGTGTAGAATTTCTGGATGTAATATTACCTATTTTTTATGGGCAAAGTGGTAATTTAACATCACTAAAGGTTGAAAGGGTGTAGTCCCTAAATGAGGTGCCTTTTGGGTTCATATATAAAGGGTTCTCCATCAACCCTAGAAATCACTCCATTCATTTATTTTCTCTCCTAAATAATCTTCATATTGCTAGAGACATTAGAGAGAAAAGGCACAATCATTTAGAAGAACTCCGTCCCCTTAATTCTTCTTCTTCTTCTTATTCTCCCTACAACATCTGTAATGGATTCAACAGGTATTATTTCGCTTCCGCCTTCATCTTCTTCCTCATTCTTATTCTGAATATGAGTATGGCATTCGGGGATCTTAAATTCTTCCAACAGATTTTGCTTTTACCAAACACCAGGTCTGTCCCCAAAGGAGCGGCCCATTGTTAAAGGGGATTTTACCAATAAGTCCCTTGGGGAAGATGGTATTTACCAATAAAACCACAACATTTCATAATCTACCTTAGGGTCCTTGGGTTGAAATCAATTTTACCAATAAATCCCTCACCCTTTTTAAATGGCAAAAATACCCCCATCCCAAATAAAATCCTATTACACCTTTAACCATTGACCACCTACTAGACCTTTGAGTTTGACTAAGGTCCGCCACCTACCGCCGCCGGCGCCACCACCTGCTGCCGCCACAGGACCTCCACCCGCCGCCGTCAGCCGCCACCTGCTGTCGCCGCCGGACCTCACCCACTACCGTCGCCACCAGCCGCCGCCGGACCTCCACCCGCTGCCGTCAGCCGCCACCGGACAACCACCCGCCGCCGTCAGCCGCCACCTGCTGCCGCCGCCGGCGGACCTCACCCATTGCCGCCACAACCATCTGCAACCCCAAGTATTATAAATAAAAATTATTTGCTCTTGGGGGGTTTGAACACAAAACCTCTTGGTCTTGACTAAGACTCCTAACCACTATGCCAAGCTTCTCACTTGTTCCATTAGTAGACTATTATATATTTAACACTACAACCTCACATTTGTTGTTGTTGTTTTTTTTTTTTTTTTTTTAATTGAGAAATGAATATCCCATTTATTATTATATTAAAAACAGAGAAAAATTGATAACAAAGAAATGAATGTACCAGTTCTTATACTCAAATTAATATGTGAATAACTGATAAATGAATGTAGCAGTTCTTCTACTCAAATTCATTTGAATAACTGAGAAATGAATGTACCAGTTCTTGTACTCAAATTCATATGTGTATAACTGAAAAATGAATGTCTCATTTATTATATAATTAAACTGATAAATTCAGTCATCAATTGTGAAAAATGAGAGGTGATTTTATCAGTTTTTACTCAATTATGAATAACTGTTAAATGAATGTCTCAGTTATTATATTCAAAATCATGTGTGAACAACTGTGAAATGCATGTCTCAGTTATTATAATGATTGTAAAAAATTGAGATTAATTTATCAGTTTTTAAAATGAAAAATGAAAAAATGACACAACTGTGAAATCACACAATTGAGGAATCAGTTGAAAAATGATTTTACAAGTGAAAAATGAAATTTTATTTTCTAAAATTGTGAAATTAATTGAGAAATGAAAAATAATTTTCTCAAATTTTTACTAGTGAAAAATGAGATTTTGTTTTTCTAAAATTTGAATTATGTGTTGAGTGTACTTGTTTGATTCGATTCGACGACACGATTAAAACGGTGCTCTCGGATTATTTTTTCAATTTTTAGATTTTGAGATATTACATTTTAAATTTTGAGGGAAGAAAAAAAAGAGAGAAAAAGTAGGAGGAAGAGAGAGAGAGAGAGAGTGAGTGAGAAAAAGTAGGAGGAAGAGATGGAGAGAAAACGTGAGATTGTTGTGTGTTCCAGGTGCGCGTGAAGGAGGGGGCAATCTGGTCATGTGAAAACTGCAGGGACTTATTGGGGGATTTTGTAAATATCAGTCTTTATTAGTAGTATTTATTTAGCTGGAGGACTTATTGGTCAAGCCTCTTGTTAAAGTCAAGCCTTACACTCGCCTCCTAACGTGGACATCGAAAAAAAAAAAAAAAAAAAAAAATGTTATAAAACTGGAGAATTAAGAGCAAAATCTTAATAGAGAATATTTTATTTCAAGACTATTATAGAGTATACAAGAGAGAAAGATAGAAGTTAAGAACTTCTGAGGTGTATTGAAATGAAAACTAGAGCCTACTATTTATAGGAGGAAATTGGCTTCCTCTGTAAGCTTCTCTAAAGATATTTACAAAGCTTCCCTAATAAGCTTCACTAAAGATATTTACAAAGCTTCTCTAGTAAGCTTCGCTGAAGATATTTACAAAGCTTCCCTAGTAAGCTTCGCGAAAGATTATCTTGTAAACTTCCGGTTCAAAGGACATCCACACAATAATATATCATAACACTCCCCCTTGGATGTCCGCTGCTAAGATATCACGTGTTGCCTCATTAAAAACCTTCTGAGCAAAAACCCTGTGGGAAAATAATCTCGAAGGAAAAGAGTACAACGCAAAATCTTTTCAATCAACACTCATTGCCTCGTTAAAACCTTGGCGGGTAACAAAACCCAGTGGGAAAAATAACCCCGCACGAAGGAAAAAGAGTACAATGTAATCTTAGTATCTTCTGGATACTCCCCCTGAATAAAACATTACTCAAGATCTCTTAGTCGCCTCATTCCAATATCATGCACTAATTTCTCAAATCTTGGAGTTGGTAATGACTTCGTAAGCAAGTTCGCAAGATTGTCATTTGAACAAACTTGTTGAATATCGATTTCACCATTTTTCTGAAGATCATGAGTGAAGAAAAACTTTGGTGATATGTGCTTTGTTCTGTCTCCTTTGATATATCCACCCTTGAGTTGAGTTATACATGCTGTATTGTCTTCAAATAGTGTTGTTGAACTTTTCGCATCCAAAGCCAATCCACACGTCCCTCGTATGTGTTTAATCATTGATCTTAGCCAAACACATTCACGGCTTGCTTCGTGGATTGCTATAATTTCAGCATGATTTGATGAAGTGGCGACTAACGTCTGTTTCGTGGAACGCCATGATATAGCTGTAGATCCAGTTGTAAATAAATAACCTGTCTGAGATCGAGCCTTATGGGGATCAGATAAATAACCTGCATCTGCATAGCCAATAAGCTGTGATCCACAATTATATGAATAAAATAAGCCCATCTCAGTAGTTCCTCGGAGATAATGAAATATGTGCTTTATTCCATTCCAATGTCTTCGAGTTGGATTGGAACTATATCTTGCTAATAAATTTACCGAGAAGGAAATATCAGGTCTTGTATTATTAGCGAGGTACATTAATGCACCAATTGCACTAAGATATGGTACTTCTGGACCAAGGACTTTTTCATTATTTTCTCGAGGCCGAAACACGTCCTTTTTCACATCAAGTGATCGAACAACCATTGGGGTACTCAATGGATGTGATTTGTCCATATAGAAACGTTTCAGGACTTTTTCTGTATAAGTTGATTGATGGACAAGTATACCTTGTTTAAGGTACTCGATTTGTAGGCCAAGACAAAACTTTGTCTTTCCCAGATCTTTCATCTCAAATTCTTTCTTCAAGTAATTAACAGCTATTGAAAGTTCTTCTGGACTTCCAATAATATTGAGATCATCAACATAAACAGCAATTATTACAAATCCTGAAGCCGACTTTCTAATGAAAATACATGGACAAATAGGATCATTCGTATATCCTTCCTTTGCCAAGTATTCACTAAGACGGTTATACCACATCCGTCCTGATTGTTTTAAACCATACAAAGATCTTTGTAATTTAATAGAACAAACTTCCCGGGAGTTTGAATTGCATGCATCAGACATCTTGAATCCTTCTGGGATTCTCATATAAATATCATTGTCAAGTCTGCCATACAAATATGCAGTGACAACATCCATTAAACGCATATCAAGCTTTTCATGTATTGCCAGACTAATGAGATAGCGAAATGTAATTGCATCCACCACAGGAGAATATGTCTCCTCATAATCAATTCCAGGTATTTGCGAAAATCCTTGTGCAACAAGACGTGCTTTATATCTTATTACTTTGCCTTGTTCATTTCGTTTTCGCACAAAGACCCATTTGTACCCTACTGGTTTTACACCTTCAGGTGTATGGACTACAGGCCCGAAAACCTCACGCTTCTCAAGTGAGTTTAATTCTGCTTGAATTGCGTCTTTCCATTTTGGCCAATCATTTCTGTATCGACACTCGTCGATACACCTTGGTTCATGATCCTCGTTATTTTCCATAACATTAAGCGCTATATTATATGCAAAAATATTGTCGACAATTGTTTCCTCTCGGTTCTATCTTTTTCCAGTATTGACATAACTGATCGAGATCTCATCATTCTCAATGATTTCAGGTACCTGAACTTCTTCTAGAAGTATTTGATCAGATTTGTCATGTATCTCTTCAGGAGATTCGTTTACCTCGACGGGGGTTTTTCTCACAATTGCTCCTTTTTTCTTTCGAGGATTTTTGTCTTTGGAACCGATAGGCCTTCCACGCTTCAGGCGTGGTTTAGATTCATGAACGGATTGTCCAATCGGGACATCCATCCGTATTGGAGCATTTACAGCTGGAACATGTGACTTTGTCACTCTTTTTAGGTCAGTAAATGCGTCTGGCAATTGATTCGCTATCTCTTGCAAGTGGATTATTTTTCGAACTTCTAGTTCACATTGCTTTGTACGAGGATCAAGATGATATTGCAACGTATTCCACTTGATTTCCTTTTCCAGCTTATTATTTTCTCCCCCTAATGTTGGGAATATTTTTTCATCAAAATGACAGTCGGCAAAACGTGCCGTAAATAGATCTCCTGTTAATGGTTCAAGATATCTTATAATTGAAGGAGAATCATACCCAACATATATCCCCAATCTTCGTTGGGGTCCCATCTTGGTGCGTTGTGGTGGAGCAATTGGAACATATGTAACACCCATCGAATTTCCTGTTAAATACTTGACATACTTGTTAAATACTTGAACTTGCATATTATGTGTTAGTTTTACTTGGGTTAAAGTTTTAACTGCTTTAGAATATTAAGGTGGTTAAATGTCTAGTTTTGACTTTTGGGTCATTTGTGAAATTTTGACTTTAGGGGTCTTTTTGTCAAAAGTGAAACTTGAGGGGCCTAAGTGCAATTCTTTGAAAGTTTCAAAGTATATCTTGTTGATTGCTTTACTGAGAAAGCAATTCTCATTCTTCTCGTTCTCCCTCTGTTCTAAAAAAAGCTAGGGTTAGAATTTTCCCTATTCCCGACTCCTCGAGTTTAATTATCCCTCCGTTCTTGATTCCGATCCCGGATTAATATTCGTGGCGTTGAATAGAGCGTTCCAGGCCGAACAGAAATAAGTTTGGGTCAACTTGAATTTTGACTAGGTAAGTTATTAGCTCCCCCTTACTTGTAATAACATGCATAAATGTTATTCTCAATACTTGTGATTGTTAATTTTGTGTTTGGGGTGATTTTTGTAGTACTTGTAAATTTGGGACAAAAGGAGTAAAATTCCCCTGTGTAAAATTATAAAGGGATTTGGAAAGATGAGTTTGAATGATGTTATGCCTTTTCTGGGAATGTTGAATTTGTTAGGAAATGTTACTCCTACGTTTGGAACGGAAAATATTTCAACCTGGGAAAGAATGAAAATTTCGCATTTTAGTACACTGTGCGACCGCACAAAAATGAGTGTGCGACCGCACATCTTTCTGAAGGATTTTTCAAAGAAATTGACATGCTTGTGTGCGGCCGCACAGTCCATTGTGGGCGACCGCACAGTTGTCTGAAAAACAAAGATTTTGTTTAAAGTTTGTATAAAGTTGGAAGTAACCCTAGTTAAGGTATATAACCTTAATATAAGATGTCCTAGCAAGTGTTGTGATACTTTAGGGGCATCAGACTTGGTCTTAACCATGTATACTCATTGAATTAAAATGAGAACATAGGTATAAGAGTAGTATCTCTTCTTTATGTCTTGAAAGTGCTATGAACAAGCACTAATGTGTTATACTTGTTGTGAATCCAATGATTGTGCACCTTAGAGGCATTAGCATAAGGTCTTAGACTTGAACATCCTAAGATTAGGATTGGGATTTGGTAAGAGTAAATGTATAACTCTTATACTTGTTTGAATGTCCAAAGATTGGAAGTTATAACTTGAAGTATAAGACATTAAAAGCTTGTACATGACTTGAACATCCATAGAAATGGATTAAGACTTGAATATAAGATAATAAAATCTTGTACATGGCTTGACACCAATACATATATATGGTAGTGAACTAGAAAGTGCTATGAACAAGCACTAACGTGTATGAGACATGTTCTTGTTGTGTATGTGCAAACATTGCATACATTTTCTTGATACAAGGTGACTTCTTGAGTACTTGAAGCATGTTCCTTGTTGAGCTAGTCCACTACATTTGGATTAGTTCTTCTCCCGTTGTTCAAGTAAATATCTACTTGTACTTTCTTGTGTGAGTCCAGCTGGTTCTCCTTGCTTGTTCGAAAATGTATAGGTTCACGCTTGTCGCGAGAGCTGGGGTTTAAGTGACAATCGGGTCCCTATGTATTTCCGCCCGACCCCTTACTACCGGCCATAGTAAGGGCATAGCTTCCTTAGTTGAAGCAATAAGCCTGACTCAAGTGAATGCTAAACTCCCGTCCCGAACACCTCATGAATAATCATGAGTACTGATATTGAGAATGACACTGGTTACCGGTCTTCTGATATATACTGAATAATCAGTTCCTGTTATTGATCGTGAAGTCAAAGTAATACAAGCTTCGACAACAATGGTATTCTTGGGAGGAATAAGGAAGGAAGCAATATCCTTATAACTTGCTTGTTTAGCCTTATGTGCTATTTGATGAGTGGATTATCCTCTCATATACTTGTTACTTGATGATACTTGATATATAATTACTTGAGTATCTACTTGAATTGCATGATAGCATGTCATGTAGTTGCATCTAATAGCTTACTGAGATTTATCTCACCCTTTATTTGCTTCCCCCCCCCCCAGGAAAGGAAGGATAGTGCGCAGTGAGGCTCGACATAGTTGGGAGCTTGCTTCGCAGGTCGTGATTATTTTGGGGCTTGTGTCCTTTTACACTTGGTGAGGACGATGTATTATGGGTTTTGTAACTCCTTATTTTGGGGTAGACAGTTCTTGTTGTCACTAGACATCTTTTATAGTACTCTTAATGCCAGCTTATGTGCTAGGCATGTTTCCGCTGTGTATGTATTAAGTTTGGTTTTAAATTTTCTTGTTTAGAACTCGTGTTGTGAGCTAGTATAGCTCCTTACTCTAGAGTATATATATCATGTCAGTTTGTTAAACAAATGTCATTAAGTTTCTTGTTAAGTTTCTTGTTCCTCGTTCGGCACCCCCATCCAGGTTCCAGGTTCTATTAAGGGATCCCGGGACCTGGGGGCGTGTCAACATATACCGCACACCCAAAAATTCTTAGATGGGAAATATTTGGCTCCTGACCATAAGCCAATTGTAATGGGGAGAACTTATGATAACTCGATGGCATGATGCGTATAAGTGCTGCTGCATGTAACACAGCATGTCCCCAAGCTACGACAGGTAGCTTTGCTCTCATAAGCAATGATCTAGCTATTAACTGAACTCGTTTAATCAATGCTTCAGCTAAACCATTTTGTGTGTGAACATAAGCAACTGGATGTTCAACATCTATTCCAATAGATGTACAATAGTTATTAAAAGCCTCTGATGTAAATTCACCAGCATTATCAAGGCGAATTGTCTTGATCACATAATCTGGAAATTGTGATCGTAATCGAATTATTTGAGCGAGTAATCTCGCAAACGCCAGGTTGCGAGTTGATAATAAACTTACGTGTGACCATCTAGTAGATGCATCTACTAAAACCATAAAATATCTAAATGGTCCACACTGTGGATCAATTGGTCCACATATATCACCTTGAATTCGCTCTAAAAATTTTGGAGATTCAACTCCAACTTTTGCTGGTGATGGCTTAATTATCAATTTTCATTGAGAGCAAGCAGCACATGAGAATTCTTTAGATTGAAAAATCTTCCGGTTTTTCAATGGATGCCCATGTGAATTTTCCATAATTCTTCGCATCATATTAGAACCGGGATGCCCCAACCGGTCATGCCATATAATAAAACCATTCATATCAGTAAATTTATGGTGTACTGTCATATGTACTTCAACGGTGCTAATCTTTGTATAGTACAGTCCAGAGGAAAATACAGGTAACTTTTCTACCACACTTTTGTTACCTGATTCAGTCTTTGTAATGTATAAATATTCCATCTCCCCATCATTAGCAGTCTCAATATGATATCCATTTTCACGAATATCTTTAAAGCATAGTAAATTTTTTTGAGACTTAGTTGAGAGTAATGCATTTTTTATACTGATTTTTGTTCCTCTTGGTAGTACTATGTTAGTTCTTCCGGAGCCATCAATTATCTTTGTACTACCACATATTGTACTAACATTAGCATCATTCACTATCACTTGAGAGAAGTACTTTTTATTTTTGAGTATAGTATGTGTTGATGCACTGTCTGCAAGACACACATCATCATCTCTGCTAGCCATTTTCTTCAAGAAAAATAAAAGGAATAAAATATAAGACAATACTTATATTACAAACAAAAGTTAAATATGTTACAAACATACTGAAATAAAACACACTTAAGTAAAATATTACAATCTAGATATTTAATTTATTTGGGTCTCTCCACCATCAAGCATGTAATCATCCCCCTCTGGATTGAGAAAATCTGATATATCCAGATGTGTACTTGTAGATGGGTCTTGATTCACATCATCATTTTCATAGACAAAATTTGTTTCGACATCTTTCCCTTTATTCAGCATTGATGCTTGATACAGTTTAACAAGATGTTTTGGCGTACGACAGGTACGGGCCCAATGACCTTTCATTCCACACCGATAACATAAATTCTCAACTTTTATCGGTTGCTCAGTTTGTCTAGCTGATGATTTTTCTTTATTATCTTCTCTATTCCACTTCAGGTGGCGAGATATATTTCCATCATTATTGGGGTGATTATTATTATGATACTGATTATAAAATCTTCCCCGACCACGGCCGCGACCACGTCCACGGCCCCGTCCACGACCACGTCCTCGGCCTCGCCCATTATTATCATATATACTCGCGTTCACTTCAGGGAACGGAGTAGAGCCAGTAGGGCGGGCTTCATGATTTTTCAATAAGATCTCATTATTTTGCTCAGCCACAAGAAGGCATGAGATTAATTCAGAATACCTTCTAAAACCTTTTTCTCGATATTGCTGCTGCAGGAGCATATTCGAGGCATGAAATGTGGAGAACGTTTTTTCTAGCATATCATTATCAGTAATTCCTTCCCCACATAGTTTTAACTGTGATGTAATTTTAAACATCGCAGAATTATATTCACTTACGGTTTTAAAATCCTGCAAACGTAAATGAATCCACTCGTAGTGTGCTTTTGGGAGAACAACAAATCTTTGATGATCATACCTTTCTTTCAAATTGTCCCAAAATACAAGTGGATCTTTCACGGTGAGGTATTCTGTTTTTAATTCTTCATGGACATGGTGTCGGAGAAAAATCATTGCCTTAGCACGTTCTTGCATAGAGGCAGTATTTCCGTTTTTGATGGTTTCTCCCAGACCCTTGGCATCTAGATGAATTTATGCATCAAAGATCCATGATAAGTAGTTCTTACCCGTAATATCAAGAGCTACAAAGTCAAGTTTTGTGAGATTTGACATTATAATATTTTGAAATAACTTGAAATGAGACTAGGTAGATCTTACCAATACCGTACCTACTTTGGTAACTATATAGCTCAGGATGTGGAACTAGAACGAAGTCGTGCTGATAACGTGTTATAAAACTGGAGAATTAAGAGCAAAATCTTAATAGAGAATATTTTATTTCAAGACTATTATAGAGTATACAAGAGAGAAAGATAGAAGTTAAGAACTTCTGAGGTGTATTGAAATGAAAACTAGAGCCTACTATTTATAGGAGGAAATTGACTTCCTCTGTAAGCTTCTCTAAAGATATTTACAAAGCTTCCCTAATAAGCTTCACTAAGATATTTACAAAGCTTCTCTAGTAAGCTTCGCTGAAGATATTTACAAAGCTTCCCTAGTAAGCTCCGCGAAAGATTATCTTGTAAACTTCCGGTTCAAAGGACATCCGCACAATAATATATCATAACAAAAGAAAGAAAGAAGGTATTCCCGACATAAAGGGTATCAACGTCATTTTGATAAGATGCTTGAGAATCTTTTCTGGTCAAAAGTAGCAGGATTAGATAT
Source organism: Campanula takesimana (assembly GCA_026119855.1). NCBI lineage: Eukaryota > Viridiplantae > Streptophyta > Magnoliopsida > Asterales > Campanulaceae > Campanula > Campanula takesimana. The sequence goes on from JAOWBW010000879.1 coordinate 277,874, forward strand.
GGATTTTAATTATTTTAAGGAAATAGACTGACCATAATAGTATTAGTAATGTACTAATGTGTCAGTTCAGTTGGGAGTATGAATTAAACTATGGTTCATCCGTATACTGGCATTTGCTTTATCTTATTTGAGCTACTTCTCTTCATCACTAAGTCAAGTGACTAATCGTCCTTCCCTGAAACAAAATATACACCCGGTCTAATTAATTTTTATGATAATTATTACTCTCTCCATCTCAGAGTATATGTTTACCCTCTCATTTGCATGAAAATTAAAAAATGGTGGAAGTGATGTACCTTTTGTAAGTATAAATGTAAAGTATGAGAGATAATGAATGGAAAATAGTAAGCTGATTGGTGTTGTGAGTATAAAAGTAAGTAAAAGAGAGAATGAGTGAGAGAAATAGTAAAAATCATTTGTCATTTTAGGAAGTAAACATAGTATACGCTGAAACAGACTAAAAATAAAAAGTGGTTATAAACTTTGGGACAGAGGGAGTAGTAAATTTTAATAAATGATCATGATTAAGCTGTTTTATTATTAGTATTCAATTAGAATTTTTAATTTGTATTGGTCATCAAACAGTAAATGAAACTATCAAATTTTTTTGAACCCAAATGAAACTAGTACCTTTTAAAAAATAGAGCTAGTGGTGTTTTTTTCATTGATGGCCTTATTTATCTATGTTTTGTTTACTATACTAATTAATAAGATTACTAATTTTTCCATTAACATCACGTTCTATTTTCCAAAAAAAAAAACATCACATTCTATTTTCATTTCTAAGAAATTTATCATTTTAATAAAAACTGAATGTACTACCTCTGTCCCTAAATGAGTGTCAAAATTTCATTTTAAGGGACAATGAAAATCTCAACTTTGTGAACAATTTGGTAACAACGATTCATATATAATCTTGTAATCTCCTTTCCAAACCTTTAGTTTTGCACGTATAAAGAAACCAGTGAAAAAAATTTCGAAAAAAAAAACGTTTAGGGAGAAAGTTATGTTAAAAAAAGACACTCATTTAGGGACAAGGATTTCTTGAAAATGGACACTCATTTAGGGACAGAGGGAGTATATTTTAATCAACATTTAAATAAATTAGAGGTGCTTTAAAAAAAAAAAAAAAAAAAAAAGATAAATGAGAGGTAAGAGTATGATCAAAATGAAATAAAAATGGGACTAGATTAAAATGGTGGGCTAAGGCTAAGCTGGGGTTAGTTAACAAAGATTAAGAAGTCACGTGCGCACGTGTCATGGCAGTGAGTCGGTGCATCGTTTCACTTAAACTAACTGTGGCGCACGAATTGCGGTGCACTTGCGTATCCAACCTTCGACATACTCCTGCTCTAATACACGCTCTCTTATCTTCACGCGCTATGTTATAGGACTAAATTTGGAGCTTGGCAGGCTGAAGCGCGTGGGAATGGTGCCCCTAGGGCATCATAACAATGCGTGCGTCAATCTAATCTCTCCGCTTTGACCGGCCGAGGCCTCGGCTACAGCCCCCACGACCGTATCTTTTGTAGGTAGGTCCCACTCACCAAATTCTTACATTAGCCTTTTATTAACCTAAAGTTTTAATACTCCATCTGTCTAAATTTAAAAGTTTTTATTTTGACTTTACACGTAAGTTAAGAAAAAGTAAATATTGTGATTATGAAAAGTAAATTGAGAGAGAGAAAATGGGTAGTGAGTTTTTGTTGTGAGAATAACAAGTGGGTCCCACTTTGCTTTATTACCTAATCTAATCTCTTCGCTTTAAGGTTCTTATTTTGCTTTATTACCTAAAATGACAGGTGGATCCCACTTGCTTTATTTTCTTTTATTTACTTTTACAATATTTTTATTCTAGATAAATTTATGAATTAAAAAAATAATCATAATTATCCAACTTTTTATTTTTCAAATATTATACTTCTTCTGTTCTAATTCAATGTTTTTAGTTTGACTTTGCACGAGATTAAGAAAAAGTGAATGTTGTGAGTATGAAATGTAAAGTAGGAGAAAAGTGGGTAAAGAGTTGTTGTTGTTGTTGGAATGACAAGTGGGTCTCATTGTCTATTTTAAGTAATAAAGTAAAATAAAAACTTCAAATTGGGACAAACTAAAAAAGAAAGTAAGAACCTTAAAGCGAGACATCATAGAGTAATTGTTTAATAATTTTATAATTTTTTGTAATAATTGTTTATATTGAAAATAAAAAGCTTAAATTGATAGAGGGGATACTAATTTTATAAAAATGAATTTATATACTCCTTCCGTCCATCTTTAACTTACAAATTTTGGGTTGGGCACATTATTTAAGGAAAAAGTTGTGTTGTGAGTGTAGATAGTTGAGTGGGAGAGAGAAAGTGAGGTAGATAATAGTAAGTGGATGGTTGTTGTGAGTATGACAAATGAGTCCTATTATTTTAAAAGTATTGAAATATTTCCTTTTTGGGACTTTGTATATTAAAGTGGGACAACCAAAAAGGTAAATTTTATAGATTAAAGAGGGACCGAGTGAGTATTTATTAAGACATTTTTACCAAAAAAGAAACTTGAATTTTTCCATATTACATTATATGTTTTAAAATAAAAAATCATAAAATGTATAACAAAGATACTTATATATATTTTGTTACTAATATTATTTTTCAGATGCAAGTATCATTGGATTAATAATAGATGATCATTTCGATGAGAAAGAATTATTTTAGAAAGTGAAAGTCTTTTTCAAAAAAAAAAAAAAGTGAAAGTCAAAACATGATATTTTACATAAATTTATTTTTTTATTTTTTATTCACAGGTTAGATTTATGATTAGATAAAATAAAAATAAAATACATTTATTGTGTAATGGAAAAGTAACTATTTTGGAATTAAAGTTTGCACTAAAAAGAACAAGAATTAAAGTTGATATTTGAAAGTAAAAACTTGAAACCCAAATGTTGGTTTGGCCCAATAAAGTTCTTACTTCATACTATAAGGATCAAGTTTTGGACCGCAGTAATTGAGGCAATTGGCCCAATAATGTATCCCTTCCACTAAGACTGAGGCCCAATATGAAGCCCATTACAAGGATTTAAACTTTTTATTGACGTCACAATGCGGTAAGACAGACGTCATACTACAGCTGTCGCCAGATTATTCTAATTACCACTATTACCAAATAAGACCTTCCTTTTTTGCTATTGTTTTCACTTTACCCCCCAAGATAACGGCCCATCAAGAAAATTAACCTCACTAACAATTTCCTGATTCATCATCACAATATTGTTGGTGCTTGATCCCCTTCTTGCCTAGACAGCGCGAAGCCTCTCTCTGCAACAAGGCGGAGCGAGAGAGACTGAGATTCTCAAGAAGATAGGAAGTAGAGAGAGAAATTCCCTTCTTCAATGGATTCCTGATCGTTATCTTCGTCTTCACTACTTCAGACAAGACGTAACCGTTGAATAATTGATTCTCTCTCTCTCTCTCTCTACAATTCGCTTTCACCGGGTCAGTTTTCCAAACCCTAAGATTCACATTTTCAAGGCACAACCATGTGTACGCGTTGTTGTTGTTTCGCTTTCATTTCATTTTGTTTTTTTTTCCCCTATAATTTTCGACATCTCCCATCGTTGGACTGTCGTTTTTTCTTACTGCCCGCCCTCCACTTCAACTAACCAGTCTTGTGATTTCATTCTTCTAGCTCCCCCACATTATGTTTTAAGTCTTAAATTATATTGAATTTTATTTGATTTTGGTTGTTTTTTGTGTGAATTGTGCTGATAAAGTTATTTTTGATTGATGCTGAATAGTTTTGATTCTGCTTACAGTGGATTGACATACTGAGAAATCTTCTGAATATGAGAGTTTGGGATTTTGGAGTTGAAAAAGAGGGAGCTGTGGAATGTGGATATATCTGACCTGAGTTTGTGTAGTAGATACAGAAGTTTTATTGGCTTGTTATGAGAGTCTGAGAAGGGTAAAGGATTTTGTTTGTGGAGATGGCGGATGCAGCTATGCTCTTGGAGGTGACGGGATCCAGATTTAGTGACTTGGAACTCATTGGAAGAGGGTCTTTCGGAGATGTCTATAAAGGGTAATTGCCAAATATTTAGTTCTTCCATTAGTCTACCTGGCTGTGTGTGCGTTAGCGAGTTAAATTCTTGCAGTGTATTGACTCTCCCATTTCTGTATTATGGTGCTCTTTTTAGAACATACTATCGGAACAGTGCAGCAACTTTTTTCTGCTTAATTAGGTTGAACATTATGCTATATATATATTTCTATATCGTCCTCTATCTTTGTGAAATAACGCCTATATAGTGGTATAGCAGTGTAAAAGTGGACTTTCTCGCCCAATCCATTTTTTATTTATTTACTTATATTGAATACAGGTTTTCCCTCCATTCATGGACCGATACTGAAGCAGTTTTTCTATGGTTAATTCATGTCTTATAATTTCTTCTTTTCCCCTTGATTATGAGAAGCCATGCCCATTTGATTGGAAAAACCGAGTGATTTTACCCTTCAGTTACGTCCTTGTTTCTATTCCTTTTTTATCCTTAAGCTTGTATAGTCATTCATCTTGAGCACCTCTACTGTAGAAAGTTGTTGAGTAGAATAGCCTTCACTCCCAAGCCACCTCCTGTTATATCGTTATCTCTCGTATATGATTTTAATTAGTTGATCAACATTTAAAGTGTAAGCTTTCCCAAGTAATGAAGTGAAACTGTATTCTTCAGACACCAGTTTTAAGATCTTCCCTAAGTACGAGCGCATTTTTTGAGATGTTAGCCTGGAAAGAATCCTGTTGTTGACTATGATAATTATATATCTCACAGTCTCTCCAACTACAGAATTCTTTTATTGCTTTTTGTGATGAATACATTCACAGAAATACAAATCTCTAGGATTTATAGTAGGGTATATCTTTTTTACTTATATGTTTCCTGCGAGAAAGGTTAATCATTTATCACTTAACGTTTTTCTTTACCATAAAAGCACTTCTTTTGTTCAACTGTCCTAAGTTTAATCCTTTTAGAAGAGAGGATTAGGTTCCTCGCTTCTTTATGGACATCTTCTTTGGAAGCTTTTAGAGGTTTACCTGTGACAGACTACTTTTGTGGAGACTGGATTGTAAAGAGCAGCCATATATTAAGTATGGATCTTGCAGCTTGTTCGTTTACATTCTATTTGCAGTCGACTTAGTGTACCTTGTATTTTTCCTTCTCTTTTATTTTTCTGTCTTGGAGGATAGCTTGTTCCTTGATCAGCTCACTATTTCTCACTTCTAATAAATACATTCATTTATCAAAGAAAAAGGAGAGTTTTAAGTTTAATCTTTTTCTTTTTAAAATTTGCCAGAACCACGAACTTTGTATATTAATAATCAGTGTTGGCGCCTACTTAATCTTGATCCAAGTGCATGTACAGTAAGCTAATATCCGGAGACATTATATAGTCTAGAGCTGTAAACATGTTACATGGACACGTTTGGCTGACTGGTCACATTTGATAGAATAATTGTGAAAGCCCAAAGATTAGAACGTTACAATAAGATGACGTTAAGGAAAACAAGTAAACCGGGAGTTGTAGAGGTGAAGAGATGTGTGATGTCACGTCTTTACACTGGACAAGATGAGCATTTCGGATTGTAACGTATATTACAGTGTAAGTTATTAACTTAATTGCTCGTCGAGCTGAATTATTAGAATTGGGCCGTCATCCTCTTAAAAGGCCTTGTTAAGGGGTGAGGTTATCCAATCTATATAGTGAATCATTTATTTTTCTCCAAGTTAACGTGGGACAAATGGGACTTCAAAACGCCCCCTTACGTGTAGGCCTGCATGACCATCGGCTCTACACGTGGACCATTAACACGCCGGCATGACCACTGGCTCAAACCTAACACGGGTAAATCCATCATCTACTTGGGCCTGATACCATATTAGACAAGAAGAATGTCGCAAAGGGACGGAGTCACACAACCAGAATGTGTTGTTATTAGAAGACAAAGAGTAAAGACAAACAGTATGATACGAAGAGTAGGAGAATTGGAAGACTCAACGTGTGTCTCTTGCTCTATGCAAATTTCATTATATAGACAAAATATTACATGAGTCCTACTTTCAATATAAGTATAAAATCTTTTTTATCTAAGGTAAGGATAATACTAAATATTAACAAGATATTCCTACCTAAACACTAACTGTATTCACATAACATATATTCCGGATACCCACCAAAGTTACGTATCCGGACTATACGCTAATACCCCACCCCTTAGTTCATCTATCTCCTTTTGCAATATATATATATATATATATATATATATATATATATATATATATATATATATATATTTGTAATTTGTTTAAGTTGACTGGTAATACTTCCACAATCTTATTGTTTTTCCCTTTATAAATGGTTTTCAAGCATATGTTGATATCTATTTATTTATCTTGTTAGAATTTAGAGTTTCTTGATCCCGACATTCAAGTTAATCTACCCTCACATTTTCTTAGTTGTGGAAATTAAGCTATTGACCTCTCCTTGAACCCATTCCTTTTTGAACTCGGCAAGTTAATTAATTGAAGACTGTTTAAAAAATTAGGGTTATGCTTAGTCTCTAACTCTAAATACTGCCAAAAACACTGGATCATTTTTTTTTCCCAAGCTAGTACAAACTTTCTTCTTCTCTTCATGAAACAAGTCAATAAGTATAGTGCTGAAATTTTGGGAAACATTATTCATAGTGTTATATGCAGAAGTAAAAATTTCTTCCTTCAGAATTCCTCTTTCTTTCCTTTTCATGTGGAGTTTTGATTGATAAGAATAAATAAAAGGCTTATTGTATATGACCATGTCTTGCATGTCGAGCTTCCAACTTCTTGCGAGACCAGCTTTATTAAAATGGAAATTGTCACTGTTTGATATTTAAGTTCAAAATATTTCCAGTGTTAGCGAAGTGTAATCAGCTTGAGTTTCTTCTGGTTGCATGCAATATTGGTTTATCTGGATAATTCTTTCTGATTGCTTACTGAGCTTGCAACTCTTTGCCTTTCTGATTTGCAGGTTTGACAAGGAGCTAAACAAAGAAGTTGCTATTAAAGTTATTGACCTGGAAGAATCGTGAGTCGAAGCCTTGATAATTTCCTTCTGTTTTAGATGATATAACTCCGTGTTGCTATGATAAATGTTTTCTTACTCTGGAGCCTGGAGTAATCTGACTCGTCCAGAGCTGTCATTTGTTATTTAATAGCATGCAACAGCGAATCATTGAGAAATAACAGCCAACTAGCTCCCTGCATTCTTTACATGCAATAGTTGTTCCGACGCACAAACGTTCTGTATAAAACTTTAATTCATACATCAGTTGCCAAAGCAAATACATTTTGGGCAGTGAAATGTACTGACAACATATAATGCGTAAGTGAAAATCTATGTAACTATATACAGACAAAAATGAATAGTATACAAAGGGAGAAAGATCATATCTACTGATGCTTAGGGAACTAGAGATAAGTACACTTCAAAAGTAGGAAAATCAATTGCAGGTAGTTTGGACCAGTTCCTTTTTAGGTCAGGACATGCCTCTTTGAACTCCAAACCGCCTGATATTTTATTTTTCTCCAGAAACTAGAAATCATTGAATCAAAGCGAAAATCAATGTGCGAACTGATATGGGTAGATCTGCCACTACACACTAGTGAGGATTATTGTGAAGTCATAATTGATTCTTTGCTATATAAATGAAGACTTCGATGCTGATCTGTTTGGAAAGAGTAAACAAATTATCAAGTAAAAATGTTCTGTTGTAAGTCGTCTTTGATAAAGGAATTTAAGTCAATTTGCGTCTATCAATGCTTGAATGATAATCTTTACAGCTTCTGGAAGGGTGAGAGCATCTCCCCACATAGTCGGGGTTGGAAATAATATAAAACTTAGTTCGGTTTCTTACTCTCATTCTGAAGTCTTTAAGTATCTTTCTTCTGCAGAGAGGATGAAATTGAAGACATTCAGACGGTATGTCCGATAGATTCTATGTTGTAGAATGAAGTTGTAGCATAGGAAGGTTGACCTTTTTACGTTGTAACTAGGGAAGATTGGCTTTTTCATTTACTTATTTTTCTTTCAGGAAATTGCAGTTTTATCTCAGTGTCGATCTCCATATATTACTGAATACTATGGATCCTATCTGCACCAAACCAAGCTATGGATAATAATGGAATACATGGCTGGCGGCTCTGTTGCTGATATAGTAGGTTAACTTTACTGACTTCTAAATATATGGTTTATGAATCTATTATTTGTTGCCTTCTCATTTATCTCCAAAAAATAAGGACTACTATCTTGTTACACTTTAAGGATCTTGAACTAGTGCCCTTCTTATGTTTCCAATTATCAGGCTAAGGTTAAACTTCTTACCACCCGTCGCCAGTGAATTTACATTATTTGTGCCCCTTACAGTAGCAGTGCCTTCTTATAGAAAATGTCTGTATTCGATGGCATATGAGTTGTAGAACTTAAAAAGTGTGATTGAATATGGCGTATAGTTTCATCAGATTTCTTCTCATAGATATATAATCAATTCAAAGTTCTATTTTTGGTACTAACCAATTCAATGCTTCCACAGATTCAACCAAATCAGCCGTTGGATGAAATGTCTATTGCTTGCATTTTACGTGACTTGCTGCATGCAATTGAATATCTCCACAATGAAGGGAAAATTCACAGAGACATCAAAGGTTTCACTCCTAAAGACTTGCTCTAATATATATGTGAAATAAAGGATCACTGTTGGATGAAAAATTTGGGTTGTCAAGCATGTGAAAATATGCTGCTTCTATGTATTGGAACCACATTTTACTAAGCTTGAGGCCGCGTTTGCTCCCAGCAATCTGCTGCCTGTATGTTACTGTATACTCCCTCCGTCCCACCACAAGTGAGACTAATTTCCTTTTCGGTCCGTCCCACCACAACTGAGACTGCCCAAAATGGAAATGTTTTAATATATTTATATTTAACCAACCCCACTATTTAACCCCACTCATTCTCTCTCTTCATTTTCCACCACACAATTTATTCAACCAACACTACTATTTACCCCACTCATTCTCTCTCTTCATTTTATACCACACATATACTACCTTTTTCTTAATTATTGTGCCCCACAAGGTGGTCTCACTTGTGGTGGGACGGAGGGAGTATATATGTATTTAGTAGTATAGAAATACAGTATGCTATGAAAACCTAATATATGCTGCGTGAAAAATCATCATTCACCCTCTTGGTTGTTAAGTAATGTGGTCGAGTTAAGTTGCCTTCTTCTAAAAGTGATGTTGTAGTGACATGTCTATGTTGTGACATGACAGCGGCAAACATCCTGTTGACAGAGAATGGTGATGTTAAGGTAAGTTATTTTTATTCAGTTGCATTGGGTGTGAATCACTGGAAAGAGTGCATTATATTGCAAATGAAGTTCAAACTCCATTTTTTCCGCACAGTTATTCATTTGATTTCTGATATAGGTTGCAGACTTTGGTGTTTCTGCACAGTTAACCAGGACAATTTCTAGAAGAAAGGTATTCAGGGTTCATTTTGTACTAATATGATTATATGGCTGTCGGATATTCTTTGTGTTCGCTACTGCTTAATCTGTTACGCATCCTCTGTTTAGTGTATGTGATATTGTTTTGCGAATTTCATTTCTCTCCTTGTTCCTAGTTTTATTCTGGTTTATGTCGTGCAGTTTTTAGCAACCTATCGGAAAATAATTTGAAGTAAAAGGAAAAAAAGAAGGTATTTTTGTAAAAAGAGAGAAAGGAAAGAAAGGATATTTTGTCGCTTGATTTACTCCATATGACATTTTGTCGTATATTAATCAAATACCCTATTTTCCATATACGCATAGGCATAAATAATATAAAGACAATCAACTTGGCTTCTGATGTTACAGAGTCCGAATATCAGTTTGGATTTACTATTGGCTAAACAAATCAGGACTGTAAGGAGATGTTAGAGTGAGGATGTTTTGATATATAAAAGAGCGATTAGATGAAGACCCATCTATAAGGTAAACTGTTTGGACAATAAATAACGGTGCATGATTACCTTTATCAGGAACCTTTAAGACCCAATCACTTGAAGTTTTAAGAGATATTTTAGGTCACTCTGCTCCAATTATGGTCCGTTTAGGAGTTCTTTCACAATCATTATGACTATTAAGCTTTCTTTCCTTAAGTTAAGTCTTTGCTAAATCTTGTTGTAGTAATATGAGGTTTTGGTTTTGGGTTTGGGTTTTTCTTTCTTCAGAGTTCTGCCATTTTTTTTCTTCCCCTTGTTATTATTCATTTGTTATAAGGAATTATACATATCGAAGTACTGTCCTCTAGGGAAAAGATGACAATGACTTTCAGTGATCACTTTGTACATGATGTACATTGCGGTTCATTGGTCAATAACCTGACCAGTTATTCTTTTGAGATGTTATGTAGATGGCATTCTCTTTGTCCCTTCTGCACGCTTACACCTTCATTTTACCATGAAATGGAAATAATGAGTTTCCAGAACACCATACTAATGTAGTTAATGATGACAGACATTTGTAGGAACACCATTTTGGATGGCACCTGAAGTAATTCAGAATTCAGATGGGTACAATGAGAAGGTATGTGGTGCTCCTGTACCTTACCCTCTTAACCTGCGAATAAATGATCATTTTCCTGGTTTCCTTGTATTGAACCTTGTTGGCCAGTTTCTGGTCAACAGCTTCTTGTGTATTTAGTTTTACATGTATTTTCTTGATCTTCGAGCAATCCCACATGCTTAGGACTCTTTGGTTGATGCAGGCTGATATTTGGTCTTTAGGAATAACTGCAATTGAGATGGCAAAAGGAGAACCTCCACTAGCAGATCTTCATCCAATGAGGGTTCTTTTCATCATTCCCCGAGAAAATCCACCTCAGGTTTGAGTTTTATCCTCACTCCTCTCTCTCTCTCTCTCTCTCTCCCATCTATCTACCCCCTCCCCCTTTTTCTCCTGACTCCTGGTATGCTTTGCTTACCTTACATGATGGAGTCATGTGTATAGGTTTACCTTACAGGTTGGTTTTGGACATGTAGCTTATATCACAATAGGGTTTTCATATAGTATGAAACATGTTTGGAACTATTCTTGCTGCTGCCATTAGGTGTGTATCTGATGAATCCTCCTGATATCCTGATATGCATGGTCTGGCCTTTACGTAATTTCTTCTTGATGTTAGGGTCTTTGATGTCTTGCTGATTTACTATTGCTCCTATAGACTCATTGATAGATAACCTAGCTCATCCGCGTATCATCGTCATGAGTGTAAGATGTTGGCATTTTATTGGTTTGTTTGCAGTTGGATGAACATTTTTCTCGTCCAATGAAAGATTTTGTTTCATTGTGCCTAAAGAAGGCGCCTGCTGAGGTATGTATGACTACCTTCATCACCTGCTCTCCTCCACCCCCCCCCCCCCAATCCCCAATTTCATTGTGAAATCAGTACATTCACACACATGAATATCAGTATATCACGTATATATGTATTCAGTTTTATTCAACTAGTTAGCTTTTTGTTCTAAATGGGTCAAACTGTTCAGTACTATCAACTGCTGATCACTCTTTTCATATACTCGTGTCATTCAGAATGAATATGACCAATTATTTTTGGTTATAATAAGTGATTTTGTATGAATATTCATTTCCATGTAATCTGTATTTATTTATCTGTGTCTGTTGTTACAAAACTAGGCTAAGTTTCTTTTACATGCAAGAGCAGGGTCTTAACAAGTAATATATGGATGAGTAGAGTATTGTTCTCCATAGAGACAGACGAACGATTCTAGGTGCTGAAACTGGTATTGCTGATATCTAAGCAACATATAGTTAACGATAGTCTTAATCTGCATTAACAAACTAAGTAGTATTGAGAATAGAATGGAACCTGTGATGAATGCAAGTGTTCATTCTTATGCAGCGGTCAATAACACAAACGTAAATCACAATCAGTTGCAAACATAAGTGAATTTAATGGTAATTTATGTGAGTAACTATGAAATACCTTAATATATACTCCCTCTGTCCCTAAATGAGTGTCCATTTTCAAGAAATCTTCGTCCCAAAATGAGTGTTTTTTTTAGCATAACTTTGTCCCTAAATGTTTTTTTTCGATTTTTTTTCACCGGTCTCGTTATACGTGCAAAACTAAATGTTTGGAAAGGAGATTATAAGATTATATATGAATCTTTGCCACCAAAGTGTACAAAAAGTTGACATTTTCAGATGTCTCTTAAAATGAAATTTGGACACTCATTTAGGGACAAAGGTAGTAATATTGATGCTGCATTGGACTACAGTTCTTTAACAGAGAGAATCAATGCAATGATATTGATAGCTAGCTCATATATGATGTTTCTATATATACTTCTAATAATTTGATAAAAAAAAAAAAATCCCATGTAAATCGCACCTGATCAGCCAAACAACAAATTCAGGCGCCTGGACTCCTTTGCTGAACCTTGATTCTCTGCACATCTCTCAATCTGGACAATAGGCGGTGTTCATGGGCAAGTGAGGCTCCTAGACTGCTGGATATCTGTGTCGTTCTTTTGCTTTGAGGGGGCGGGGATGCAATTGAACTGATCTTGGTGCCTTCTTAACACTCAGTCCTTTCCTCAACCTCTGACTTCCTGATCATGCTCCTATGACCTATCTCCTCATTTAAAATGTTCTCGAAGAAAATTACGCAGTGTACAAAAAAACATTTTAAACACAAATCAAAAGTCAAAACAAAAAATGGCTCGAAAGATGACAGATTTCCAGTTTAGAGGCCAAGATTCAATAAATCATACACATGGAACACATCAATCTGCAGGAAATTTTGAATAACATTTGTGTCCAACCTTGGTGCCTTACTTTGTCTAAGAAACGTGCTAGAGCAATTTGACACTTGGAGGCACACTTGTTAAGTCTATTCGACTTGGTCTCTCTCTAAAGAGGCATTCTATTCATTTTGTGAGGCTGGCCTTTGAATTTACCTGTTTTGCTGGTGTCTCAAAATGATTTTATCAAACCATGATTTAGGTTCATGCCTTGAAGCTGTTTAGCTAATTTAGCGTGCGTAGCTTGTGGTTTTGCAATAGCTGAGATTCAGATTGGTTCTTCTCTTTGTATTTAAATGAGAGAAAATCCATATTTGGGAGACTTAATGGTGCATTTTCTTCCTCTCTTGCTCCAGGGAGGGAAGCATCTTTTCATTTTGGAAGCTTATCTACAGTAGGTGTAGATAGCAATAAATTGCCTCCTGAGGAAGACAACTCTCGCTCTGGGCAACAATAACTACACAGCACATATACTAGAAACTTTAACCAACTTCATCTACAAGTCATACCGTTTAGAAGTCACTGGGAATTCAAGATTACATTTCTCTAAATTTTAGTTTAAAGAATGGAATTGTATCCTTCTATAGACTGTATTGAGCACATTTAAAGTTACACCGATCATTTGAGGAGTTCTGGACTCGGTTCTGTAATACGAATGGCGCCAACTTTGACACCTGTCTTGTTTATTTTCTGTGTGCTATTTGTTAAATCAAAGCAAGTAAAATTTGACATGCTCTATAAGCCTCTTTTTTGCATACTTCCCTAAAAGATAGTAGCAATTAAAATCTCTATTTTATTCAAAATCTATGAACTTATCATCCATATGCAAATGGAGTAGAGGCATTTCTGCCTTTTGCTGTTATCTAGCTTGATAATGCTGAATATATTGCTCACACTGCTTCTCTTTTATGTTATATTAGAGGCCAAGTGCGAAGGAACTTCTAAAGCATCGGTTTATAAGAAATGCTAGGAAGAGTCCCAGACTTGTGGAGAAGATCAGGTGCTCACTTTTTGCTATCAACGCACTTCTATTCATAGAGACAAACTCAAATTTAACGGCTAATTGCTTCATTTACTGAATCATTGTTGTAACGACATGCCTATGTCTAATATTCTAGAGAAAGAGTTCTTGTTGGTCGATCTCAGAATAACTTGAGATCTATTTTTACCAACGAAAATAACTATATACTCCCTTCGTCCCCATTCAAACTACACATATTACCCTTTTGAGTGTCCCATTACAAACTACTCACTTCTAAAAATTGAAAGTTTATAATACTTCTTTATTTAAGGAGACCCACTTCTCCACCCACAACAACTTTCCGCTCACTATTCTCTACCCCACTTTCTTTCTCCTATCTCCACCAACACTTTTCCTTAATTGTCATGCCCAAGCCATAGTGTGTAGTTTCAATTGGGACGGAGGGAGTATTCAAATGAATACTAGTTATACTGTTTTAATAAAACAGATTGTATAAAAACTGGTTTATGTATTGGGTCCACTGTCCTTAGAAGTGAAGCAGGATACCCAAACTGCTTATCAATTACAGCATGATTTACTTGAAATTGTGTCTTGTAGATAATTACTGGGGCACTGTAGAGAAAGTACTGTTGATCTCCTGGATTAAAATCATTCAGAATCTACTAACACTACTTTATTGATAATGCAGTGTGTGTTGTGGATACTTAAGATCATCTAATAAAATTCATGTGCGTTGCGAATGAGATGGATATATTGCATATAAAGAGCCATTATTCTGTAAATAAAGTCCCTTTCTTTCTCAGTTTAGCATGATAGCTTTTGATTAACTTTGCAGAGAACGACCAAAGTTTCTATTAAAGGAAGATGATGATGAAAGCGCTAGAAATGGTCCAAGTGCTTTGGGTGAAGGATCAGACACTGTTAAGGTGACTAGAGAATCAAGAGCTGAAGATACTATACGAGCGAGGTTGATTGATCCTACTGATTCACTTATTATGTTTTGTAATCATATCGAAGTGTTGGCTGACTGTTATAATTTGCAGTAATCAGGGAAAAACCCTGAGAAATGCTGGATGGGACTTCAGCATCAGTGGCTCAGCTAGTACTGGAACTGTGCGAAGTGCTGTAAGACCGCCTCAAGTTAGAGAAAGAAAACTGGATATCCCATCAAATCAAGTGGCGTCAAGGAAAACTGGTGAAAGTGGTACTCGCCGTTTGTCTGCTTCAGCAAATCTGTTGTATGATTCATCAGAAGTTTCGATAGGAAGAGATTCCCGTGACTCGTATCAGGATGATAAACATGATTACAATCAAGGAGATGTAAGATTTCCTCCTCCTTTTCTCCCTCCCCTCCACTGTCCGGAGCGTTCTCGTTGTTTATTACTTTCTTTATGGCTTAGATCTTCTGTCTAATCACATCCATAGTTGTTAAAGGCGAAAAGCGAGAGGTGGGCGAGAGGTATCTAGAAAAGGCGAAAGGCGAGGCGGTTGAAAGGCGGCAAAAAGGCGAGCGAGGCGGTAAAATAGAGCAAAAAAGTAGTTGAAATATATATATATATATGCAACATATATTACTTCAAATATTTAAACATGTTCTAAACAAGAATTTAATTATATAAATGTCACAATTCCACATGTAATAGTAACTTAACACAATTCAAACACCAAAAATGAGAATTCTACAACAAAAGGCACATTAGTTTAAACTATTGTGTTCAAATCATCAAATAAGTAGTAATTTTAAAATAAATGAAAATAAATTTCAAAGCATGTAAGAAACGAGAATAGTATATTAAATTAAGTTAATTTATAATGTCAAACCTATAATTCCATAGCTAGAGATGATCATAAGAGTCTATGATATAATTAAAACTTCAAAGACCAAGAAGAAGAGAACAACTTGAATAGCAAACAAAACCAAAGTAAATTGGGGCACTTATTTACCTTTGTTCGTCATTAGTCCGCTTAAGGGAAATTAAGGCTATCTTTCTTTTTCACGCCTCAAGTACCCCCTTTGTTTTTTTCCAAAATGACCCAGTTTAAGTTAAACCGTCAAAACAAAAATTACAATAAAGCCCAAGTTAAGATCACACATATGTGCTACGCCTTTTGCCAAAGGCAGACGCCTCACGCCACTAGTTATGACCAAGAAGGCGTCGCCTGTGCCAAAAGATGCACAACAGCCCGCCTCATTACCAAATGGCGGCCGACTCCCCAAAAGGCGCCAAAAAGGCGAGGCGGGCGGAAGAGGCGCTAGCCTTTCACAACTATGATCACATCTTCCCATTTATACCTGGATGCTGATACAGAAGTCGGCTAAAAATATTAGTTACACTCGTGGTTTCTCCCTAAATGATTACCATAAGGAACCCATAATTCAAATAAAGAGAGAGAGGGCGGGGTGTGACATTTGCTTCAGAAGGGGGAAATCTTAGTCTCCCATATTAATAAATGAAGACAGCGGTGTGCTTTAATGTGTAAGAAATGAACATGTATAAGATGTCATCGTGTCAAAGATCAGGATCTTTTTGCTTAATGATTTAATGTGGTGCTGAGTGAATCAATCTGGTCATATTATATGGCAAAATAGTGCTAGAAATCCTTGTTAAGATTAAATATAGTATAACATTTGATGAGTTATGTGTTAGTATTGCACTATGGGAATATTATAGTTTTGTTATATAAATATTAAAAAAGCAGCATCCTTGTTCATTTTATAACTAGGGTTAGCATTGACATGCTTCATAACTACAGTTCTGACAAGTAAACGTTATGACAGAGGTGTTGTATTGACCACAAACGAAATGATAACTCGGGTTGGCTCACACACACATATGAATATGATTTTCTCATGAATCCACCATAAACTTCCTACATTCACGACATTGAAGTAATTATTTTTCAGCACATATTGGGAAACTATTGTCCATTTTCTCCTGAGCTTTTTCTCAAGTGTTTTTCAGGAGGAGATGTCTATGAGTGGGACAGGAACTGTTGTCGTACGATCTCCAAGAGTTCAGACATCGTCTCTGTTCAGTGATCAAAGTAATTTGGTACGATAAAGTCTCGTGTAATAAATATAGCTTCTCAGTAGTCTGCTTTCCTGGCTCGCTACGTGTTGATACCTTTCACGTGATTTTTCCAGTCTAGCAGCGCATTTTCTTCAGTTGAGGATGCTTCTGGCAGTGGGACGGTCGTTTACCGAGGACAATATGATGATTCAGATTCTCCTCGAACTCCAAAGTCAAGACTGGGAATACAAGAGAAAGCCTCAAGCGCTTCACCTGAAGACAGTGCATTAAACCTTGCAGAGGTTTCTTCTCCTTCCAATAGCCAATTAGTCGTTCTACTTCAAACAACTATTTTTGTATGGAAAAAGAAAATTCTTGAAATATTCTGTTTGTGAATGGGGAATTATCAGCTTGATTTTGTTTCAGTTTCTCCAAAAAGTTTTTAATTTGTTATCCTTTTTCCCCAGCATCAAATGAATGTTTTACCGGTTTTGCATTATTCTTTTGCTCCACATGCTATTCTTGAGTCTTAACATTGTCCTGAACGGCTCTAGAGTAAAAAGTATTCTGGGGTCTAGAGAAATTTTCTAATATTACAGCTGCCACCATCCTGATTTGTGTTCTTATGGTGCTTTTTTAGGCAAAGGCTGCAATGCAAGCGGGACGAAAAGGAAATGTAAGAGACAGGTCTGCGTTAGGGAAGGCTAACAAAGATGTGCCAGAAAGTAGAACAGAGCAAGCAACAGCTAGTCTGGATTCTTCAAGGTAGATTTTACAAATGATTTGTCAGGATAACTCCCTTTAAGAAATGTTATTTTTTGTCTTAGCAATTGTAGTTAAAACATTTTCTCTTTTGTTTAGGCATTCACGCGACTACTTTGATGCGATAAAAGCATTTCCAAGATCACGGCAATCAAGTGAAGAAGAAGAGAGTGTCCGTACTGTTGCAGCATCAACATCATCTATTCCATTGTCAACTCTCCTCATTCCTTCATTGAGAGAGGTAAGCGCGCAATGTTTCAGTTTTAACTTATTAGAAGTTATCTTTCATCAGCACTGCATTTGCATGAAGTTAATCATGACATGTATCTCCTCCGAGACGTCGAGATGGCTGCAAGTGTAAAATGCATTTTTTTTTTAGTTTGAGATGCACAATTTATCAATGTTTTTTCATCTGCAACAGAGAATAAGATATGAAGGTTTATTGATTTAGAGGGGTAAAAAAGATATAGTAGTGAATAAGTAGAGGGAGGTGTTCTAGAAGTTGGTACGGAGACTCGCCACATCAGTGCATAGAATAAATTTAAAAAGAAGAAATATATATGTTTCGCTGGTAATCCCAAGTCTTGTAAGACTTGAGACTTGAAATGATGCATCATGCTGGAGACACTTCAGTGATAAGATTGACTAACATATCCTGATTGCATGAATCTCGTAAAAATTGGTGATCCAAAAATGTCTTAATATACTTGTGTGTATATATTTTATTTTCCTGGTGGCCCCCCCCCCCCCCCCCCCGGGGGGGGGGGGGGGGCTTCTGAAAAGTAGGGACTATCCATCAGAATAGGAGAAAATGGAAAAAAGATATGCGAACCTGAAAGTACAAAAGGAAACTAGATGAGCAAGCATTCCAATCATGCCATTTCTCCGAAAGGGAACTCCACGGAGTGCACCCCTCACGGATGTCCAGGAAGAAGCCAAAAGCACAACCTTAAACAACAAAAATGTCAATGAATAAGCATGATCTTTGGAATTTTTGAGTTGTGCGTTGTGCCCGTCCAAATGCACCAAAGTATAGCACACGCACACACTTCCACAATACATCCACGCTCTTCTATGCCAAAACTTCTATTATGTATCTGAAGAAACCACGAAACAGAAGAAATACTGATTACACCCCCCCCCCCCCTCCCAAACAGCCACCTTGGAAATTGCAGAATTGTTTATGACCATGTCCTGTATCATACTCTCCTAATCCAAAAGAGCAGCTATCTGTATATGGTGTACCAGCACAAGTGTAAATGAAAGGGTATTAAGATTTATGTTGTTGGATGTTGGTTGCCATTCTTTTTGCGTAGTACTCCCTCGGTCCCGGAATGATGTTCCCACTTTTTTTGCTGTCACTTTGAATGAACTTTGAGCAATAATTTTAACTTAATGTAATTATCCCAATAAAAATCTAAGACTTGTTATTAATATAACATGTTTAAAATTTTCATTAAAATTATTGCTCAAAGTTAATTCAAACTAACAACAAAAAAGTGGGAACATCATTCTGGAGCGGAGAGAGTATGTGCTTCTGTGCAAATCTGTATCATCCTTTAGGTTTGATGATACATTCGACTTAAAAATGTAGGCGGTTGGTGATGATATTGAAAGGTCAGTGTTTCGCACATTAGCAAATTCATTGACGGATTTGGAAAACTTGAAGCCTGGGTCTTGTGAAATGCTTGTCACCAGGTTGCTTCAGCGGTTAGCAAGGTTACTTCTTTTACATTATCATGCTTACTTGTCATGTTATGCTACTTCCCAATTTTTTCCAGTAGACTTTATTTGGCTAATAAGCAGGACTCTGTCTACAGCTCAAAGGAGTCATCATTGAAAGATCTGCAAGAGTTGGCTACACGTGCTTTCAATAAGGGCAAATCAACTCCTGAAAAGCTGGAGACTGCAAATGCAGAAGCTGATAGCAAGAAAAAGCAGCAGAGCAATTCAAATGCCAATTTAAGCCCGCTTGCAAGGTTCCTACTCTCGAGGTTTGTCCAGTCAATAGATTTTCTTTGTAATTCAATAAAATAAAATTAAGTGTCTACGGATTTTCAAATGGGAAGCATAGCATCTCATACACATTAGAAACATCTTTTGGAGTACAAACTCGTATATCAAGATTAAGACTTTGGGTTGGTCAACTTCTTGACTTGATGGGAAAGTTAATGTAACAATATTTGGAATATGGACCCCCTCCCCCCCAAACGGCCCCTTTAGCCTCTCCAAAATCTTAACGAAAAGTAGAAGCAGTGGGTCCTTTGGTTTTCACTATTCTCGTCTGGCAGTGGAATTTGGAATGTTTTCCTCTATATAAAGACTATTCTAGGTTCATTTAGTCTTTTTTGCTTTCTACATTCGACTGTCTGAAAATTATCTTGCTATGCAGATGGCAAGGGCAAGTTTCCCGAGATCTGAATCCTACATGAAGAGAAGGTTGAAATGTCGATTGGCTCTGGTTTTTTGGTGTGCTTTATGTTTAATTAATTAATTAATTAATTATATTCAAATGTACATAACATTTAAAACAAATATGTAGTTTATCTTTATTTTTTTGTTTCCCCAGTTTTGTTCAAAGGGATTATTCTTTCTTTCCTGTCTTTGGCTATGCTAGTGAGTGTTACAGCACCAATTGTAATATTAACATTAATTTAATGATTGGATATGCTTTTAGGTATGTTCTGGTACACCTTGAGTATTACAATTATTGCGATTCGCGAATTCGCAATATTAGTACGTATGATTTAAATAAATATTTAAAAAATATATAATACTAATAAACTTACTTCTCATAGAAAATCAACTTAAGGTTCTATTACATCATCGAAAAAACACCAAAAAGAAACATTCATGCTGAGAAACTGTAGCACCTACGAGCAGCTAGCTACACCTTTTCTTTCCCTTTCGATGCTCTATGAAGCTGATCACCATCATTTACATCAAGGCTTTCCCTCAATTCTTCAAGTCTTAAAGATGAATCCTCCAAGATAGAATTATCAGGTTCAATGTCCCATTTTTTATACATCCCAGATTTGTAGTCAGTTGTGAATCGTGATACGAGTCGAAGGTTCGAATGGATAAACACAAGTTTCTCAGCTCTGATATTGTTCAGTTTGTTTCTTACCACACTATGGATGAACTTATATGTACTCCAGTTCCTTTCCGCAATGAGCTACTTATTGGCTGAGATGATTTCTTCAACATGTTCTTCATTTTGCATAACTTGAGAAGCTCTTTTGTTTGACATTAGAAATAGTAGTGACTTTATTTGTTTGTAAATTTGATTTTTTTGGAAAGGATGGGTTTGTGAGAATAGCCTTTGGAACCAGTAATTTGTAGCTGTTTATATGAACGTGTTGGCTTGTGGCTTTTCAGTTTTCAACAGTTGGTTGAATTGAAGTCATCCTTGAAAACATATCAAAAGTTAATGTGCCATATTCTTTTATTGCAGCAATGACTTTTCAGTTTTAGAGGATATTAATGGCGAATTCTAAGAGATTTTTTAAGGTATTTGAGCACGAATCGAAGATAACGATTCGCGAATTCCACCGTATCGATTCGGTATCGAATCGCGAATCGATACCTGCGAATCGATACGCGATTCGATGCTATCCGGAGAGTATCCTGCAACCCTGGGTTGAAGTAGGAGTTTTATTATAAGACATGTCCTGCTTCATGGCTTTTCACTTATGCTTTTATTTTCTAAATTAAGCTGCTCCTGGCTTTTATGAGACGACTTATTCCATGGTTGTCAATAGAAGCTATTTGGCCAAAAATACGTTTATCTCCCCAAAGTATCCACTGATTCCCACTTTGCACCCCGTTTGAAAAGTCGGTCTGTTTGGTACCTAAACTTTCAAATTTTCCCACTTTGCACCCCAGCCCTAATGAATGTTAGAAAATTTAACTGAATAGGTAACGAATGGACTAGTTTGTAATGCTTATTAGTTTTTAAGGGTCAAAATGCAAAGTTTTAAATATTAAGCACTAAAATTTATTTCTTTTTTTTTTCAAATAATTAACAATATATTAAATATTAAATAATTAATATTTCTTGAAAATAAAACTAATTTTTTATGCTAAAATATTTTTTTTTAAAATAAAATTTATTTTAAAAAAAATTAAAATTAAAATTTAGTATAGTTTTTTTTTTCGAATAAAAATATTTTAAAAATAAAGTTTTTTTTTTTCTAAAAAAAACATTGCAATGTTTTATTTATATTTTTTTTAAAATGTAAATAAAACATTACAATGTTTTTTTTAAGAAATAAATTTTTAGTACTTAATATTTAAAACTTTGCATTTTGACACTTAAAAACTAATAAGCATTACAAACTAGTCCATTCGTTACCTATTTTGTTAAATTTTCTAACATTCATTAGTGTTGGGGTGTAAAGTGGGAAAATTTGAAAATTTAGGTACCAAACAGACCGACTTTTCAAACAGGGTTGCAAAGTGGGAATCGATTGATAATTTGGGGGGATAAACGTATTTTGGCCAAGCTATTTTCAAGCAAGACAATATACTACCTATCTCGAAAAATGGTCTTATTTGAAATTTTATAGTCTAACACAAGTGCATTTTAATTAAAATTAATAGTTTTTAGAATTTCACTAGGATAAGTAAATTGACATTAATGTTTGATTAACAATCATTTATGTTGTACATAAAAAAAAATCAAATTATGTAACATATAAAAAATATATTCAAATAAGGCTATTTTCGGGATATAGGTAGTATACTCTCCCTCCATTCCAGCTAGGGGTGGCAAATTGGGTGTTTTGGGTTTACTCATTAAAGTTAAAATACCCGGGTATCCAATGGATTTTTAACTTTAATGGGTAAACCCAAAACACCCAATTTGCCACCCCTAATTCCAGCTCAAACTGAAAAAATAAAATAAAAAATGTCATGCATGGGTATCGCGGAGATGTATATGATAATAATGTTGTGAGTATTGGTGTTGAAGTAAAGATCGTTAGTGGGTTAGGGAATAGTAAGTGTGTTAGTTGATGTGAGAATGAGAAGTCGGTTTCATTAATTAATAAAGATTTCATTTTAGGCTTACAAGTTACAGCACTCAACACTTAAAATGACAAATTTTGTAATTTAAAATGGGATGACTCCCCAAGAATAAGTGCACTAAATAAATGGTGGAAGCATTATGCAGACAAGAAAATTGTCAGACACTACAGAGCATTCGCTGGAGTTGGCTCAGTAGTAAAATGATTGGGATTGGACCATTAACGGCATGGCATATAAATACTACCTCAGGCTCAAAAATTTAGTCATATGATCAACCAAGTGAACTTTGATCGATCATTAAAATTAATTTAAATTCTAAATATTATTACTGATAAAAATGGGACCGTTTCCGGAACGGAGGGAGTACTCATTAGTTTGTTAAATAGTTAAATATTGACGTTGCAAATGTTGGAATTATTACATCCATGAAGCATGAACTCAACAAGAAGCTAAGAACTACTTTTCATCAGATTTTACAAAACATATAACCCAAGCCTGGAAAGGCATTGCATCTAAAATGCACCCCTGATTCTCCATAACAAGCAAACATGGAATGCATTTCAGTGAGGGCTTGAAGCATTTGTCCGTCCCAGTAATTGTAGCCCGATCCCTAAACAAGGTCACCGTATATCTTCCTTACAGATCTTTTTACCTCCGTCTCACTCTAGTAGGTTGCTTGAAAGGAGTCAGCTTCCGGAATGCAGCGTGCAAAACGGTAACTGCAAAGATTTCCAACGAAAAAGAGAGTTCACACCGGTATAATTTTTATTTTTTTTAAAAAAAAGTGTTAAAGATGGAAAAAGCCAGAAACTTGGGAATCCCCAACTCACCTACGTAACTGACTGCAAGGGCACACATAAGAGCCATTTGAACATTTGAGAAGAATAGAATAATTGCAGTGGCTGCAATAATCGGGGATGTTAATGTCATGAAGGAAGCTAGATACTCAAATGACTGAAGTATATACTCATAGAATTGGAAGCAAAGATTTCAAGGGAAACAAATAAGCAATGCATAGTATGGAACAACTTGTTTTCTTCTAGCAGATATTGAGAATAAAATGCCGGTTTCGCAAACTCATACTCCCTTGACCCCAAAATAAATGTCGCCTGTCAATGCTTGTATGGAATGTGATTTACTTGTTTTTTTGATTGTATCATGGTAAAATTGCACTAAAGTTGTTTCTGTATTTAGAAATGCGACATTTAATTTGGGACAAACTAGAAAGGAAAGTGTACACTTATTATGGGATGGAGGGAGTATAATTTATTATTGCAGGCTATGAAGTCCCGAGCCTGAGTGAAAAAACTAAGATGCCCTCTATCCCTAAATTAATGTCCATCTTAAAGAATTTTTTGTCCCAAACTAAATGTCTTTTTTGGAAATAACTTCATGTTGGGGAATTGGGGGGATCACCGCATCCACTAGCCCATACTAGCAGTCATCAATATGGAGAAAAAATAATCAACACATGAATAATATGAAAGAACAAGAACACCATGATTTGTTAACCCGGTTCACCGCCCCCTCGTGGCTACATCCGGAGGCCCCAAGCCAGGATATCACTATAATAATATGTTGATTGTTACAGTTTACATATGCACTCACTCAGATCTAGCATAGCAACTCTCCATGAACAACCCTCTCCTACATATTATTATCTCTCCCCCAAGAACACACAAACAATGATCATGGCCGGGTTGTAGGATCGCCACCCATGGCTCTCCTAGGCCCCCGTCCCCCTCCTAGACACTATTTTGTGCTCTCTTGTGATATCCTGACTCTCCTATTAGGGTACACCATATTCTAGACGAACTTATGCTTATATATAGCAGCACAAGGAAACCCTAAGTCGATTTGGTAGAGATTGCATCAAAATAGGAAACGGCCGACAGACCAAGCGCCCGCCCGGAGACCACCGAGCGCCCGCTTACTCCCTTTTGCCAGAAACTGATTCCCGCTGTCAAGACCGGGCGCCCGCCTGGTAGCGCCCGCCTGGTATGGACCAGGCGCCCGCCTGCTTCTCCGCCTAGGAATTCTCCTCCGTTTTGAACTCCTTCTTGATCTCACCAACTCCTACGACTTAGACTCCTTCTCCCCCTCTGCTTCCCCTTAGGTTTAGGACTCCAATCCCAACAATTCGTTCCTGATTTATTTTTTTTACCAATTTTTTTTCCACCAGTCTTTTTATCTATTATGCAAAACTAAATGTTTGGAAATAGGATTACATGATTATACTCCCTCTGTCTTGAAATGATCTTCTCATTTGGCATTTTCCATTGTCCCAAAAAGTTCTTCCCATTTCTACAATTTAGGCTTAAATGTGCATAAACACAACATCGCTTGTGAAGCAAGTGTTCATATCCTTAAAAAGTTTGAATAGTCAAATGAGAAAATTATTTTGAGACGGAGGGAGTATATGAAACTTTGCCACTATTTAGTATGGAACGTAGAGATTTTCACATGTCCCTCTAAATGAATTTTGGACATTTATTTAGGGACAGAGAGAGTAAATGATCTCCTAATTGACTCAGTTAACATTTTAAACCCTGGTTGAAACTGAAAGCAGTTAGATTGTACATATTCCATCTATAAATAACCAACTATATAATATGATACCAGAAGGTGGTAGTAAAAAGAGAGGAACCAAAGATGTAATCACAAAGTAAATGCAAGCATCTCCTCGATAAATAACCAACTACATAACATGATACCAGAAGGTGGTATTAAAGAGAGAGCAACCAAAGATGTAATCACAAAGTAAATGCAAGCATCTCCTCTCTTCCTACTAGGGTTTAACAGTAAATTGCTGAGTACTACGAACAAAATCTAGCATTAGCAGAATCGAGTTCCTACAACTTGTCACGTCACGAACTCTCTCCATCCAAAAAATAGCATCAGACTACCCATTTTGGCTTGATTTAACTGGCATGCTGCAGTCTCCAAGTATAACCAGAGTGAGGGGAACTCCAGGATCTTCTCAGAATCTGTAGGAATCAGGCTCTTGTGGATGTAGTGGTTTTCATGGACCCTCCTGGATTATGCTTACCGTTCTTCCTTATTTATCTTTTTGTTTAAAATTTCTTTCCTTTTGTTTAATAGACTTCTCGCCTGGCTTGTTGTATAGACTTGTAGCAGTTTATTGATCATTATACCAACAAAATAAGGTGCTAGTGCATTTTGGTAGGAGATGTAAATTGGATTGAGAATTAATATCACTGTTAGACCCCCTAATAAACATAAAGGCTACTTCATAGCATGCTCAACTATCTCTTAACCAAAAGCTGGATTGTTTCCGTTTACAAATTCAGAATAAAGAGTCTATTTGCATGACAATGATGCACCATAGATAATACGAGCACTAAGGGGAGAAAGTAAATAACATAAACCGACCCAAAATACTAACCACATTGGGCTAGGCGAACCAAGCATTGGCGAAGGACAGGATACTGATCTAATCCCCACCGATCACCACAAAACCTGAATCCATCCCAAAGCGCTAAAGCTGATATCAACCCAATAAGAGCAAGAGGTATCTGATACCTGTGGCCATCATCAGTAAATACACGCGTTTCAGTAATAATAAGAAAAGGGACGGCAAAGTAAAGGAAATAAAAGGTATCAGCTCAGACACAAATACTGAAACATGAAGTATATGTACTAGAAATCCTCACACAATTCACTCCTCGCCGATATCTAAAGCCTACCACTTTTCTGACTGAAACTAAAACAGCCTCAATGAACTCGTTCATTAGGATTATAGTACCAATTTTCATCAAGGCGAAAACTACTGCAACTTAATATTAGTGTTTATAAAGTATCAACATACAAACTCCCTTTCTCCATCTCGAATTCTCAAGGAACTAAGTTATTTTTAATATTTCTAAATAGAAAATTCATCAAAATTATAAACTAGATAAGTAAGAATGTGAAGGAATGACAAATCATACAGTGAGCAGGCGAAGAAAATGATTAAGAGAGTGGCGTAATTGCGTGCATAGCGCTTGACGTTCTCATGTACCCTCATACGAGCCTGCGAAGGAGACGAAGGGAAAGAATACGAGTCGAAGAAGCCGATAAAACCTAGGGTCCAGGAAGGGGTCTCGCCGGCGAAGTCATCGTTGGTGAGTTTGGAGAACGGATTGAAGGTGAACACCGAAATTAGGGTTCCGATGTAAGAAAAGAGCCACAGGAAGATTCCGGTTGAAACGGTGGTGGTGGGGACGGTTTCTGCGGCGGAGGTGGAAGTGGATGGTGTGGTTGTAGTGGTGGCGGCGGCGGCGGTTGTGGTAGTGGATTGACGGTGGAGGTCGGAGCTGCGTTGGTCGAGGAGTTCGAGGTAGCCGCTGTCGCGTAGCCATGACTCGAATGAAGCCTCCGGAACGCTTAGAGCTAAAGGGTTGGCGACGAAAGCCATTTCTGTGTTATCCTTTCCCCCGCAATTGACGACCAATTTTAACTAAATTCTGGGCTTTATCAATCATTGCATATAATTAGTCTTCCCGTCCGTGTCAGTTTATAAATTACTCCATCAGTTTCACTCTATTTTAGACGTCTCCCGCTTATTGCTACTCACTCAAAATATTTATTTTTTTTCTTTTTTATCCACTCACAACAACTATCGACTAACTTATTTTCTCTCTCCCACCCACTCATAATACTTAATTTTTCAACATATATTTTTGATTCCCGTGCATACCCACTTGGTAACAATAAGTATGGGACGGAGGGAGTACTCGATTTGAGTTTTTTTTTTTTTTCCCAATTAATTTCATTACCTTTTCACAAAATCTCACAAAAAAATCAATTGTAAGTGCTAAACATTAATAAATTCACATAAATCTTTGCATTCTTTGCATTTTAGTTGAGTTGTTTTAAATTATAAATTGAAGAAACTTAAAATTGTCGTTTTACTATTATGAGCAATATATTTAAAATCCAGCCTTTTTTTAAAGCAACCAAGTAGATTCGCCATACGTCCGCTTTGCTCAACTTAGCTTCGATTCAATATTCATCTTCCAATTGAATTAAAAATTTACCACCTCTCTAAAACCAAACACTAAATGAGCACAAGCGTTCAACAATCCAATGATAGTTATATAACTAGGTCGAAGATACCTCCAACACATGTCATGGAACAACCGTAACAAGGTCCTTGTTATTCATCTTACCAAACATTGCTCAAGCATCCTCCAAACTACCATATTTGCTATAAATATCAACGACAGTAGTACTCACACGAACATTAATCTGAATCCACTATTTTTCATTAGAGAATAAATTCATATAAGATATATCTGTCTCGAGTGTCTCAAGACTGCAAGCGGAGAAAATTGTTACTACGAGTTTATAATTACTTTACTAGAACTAATTTTCAAAGCTAACATATCTCTCCATAAAATTAAAACCTCACTTGCTTTCCCATGTTGAGCATACCCATGCATTAATCATCACATTTCAATACGCAATAGTGATGCCTCCTTTTCAAAGTTATATTTGGTGATGGGGGATCGACATGATTGAAAGAACGATAAATGAATTTTTATAGTGGCTCGTGTATGTACGTGTATCAGTTATCATACCGAGCATGACTAGAGTGGATGAAGGGGAAGCCTTGAGAGGTACTAACATGGGCTAGAGATATAGAGATGGGCGATGTTATTTTTGAGATAGACTCGATGATTGTTTATATGATGATCTCCAATCAAAAAGCCTAGCCAACTCGTAGTTTGGAGAAATTATAAGCTCATGCCTTAAAATTTTATCTCACGACCCATTGTATACCCTATGTCATGTTAAACGTAGTGTCAATGTAGAGGCCGATACTCTTGCAAATTGCTTGTTTCTTCAACAATCCTAAATTGAGCCTCTGACATATGTGGAACGTTAAACCTTGGTATGTTATTCCTGCAATTCATAAAGATCTGCGGTTTGATTTCAAAAGAAAACACACAATCCTTTCGCGCCATTCCATCAAACAATACTTGTGCCCTATCGAGGTCCCCATGCTTTGTGTAGCCATATACTCTCAACGTCTCATGATAAAAATCACACTTTTTTTCGTATGTTCCAAAATAAATATCACGTTTGTGAATAAGAAAATAGTTTTTGAAATATTTTTAGTTATGATTGTTTCTGGAAATGACCACTTGTATGGACCCTTGTGATTAAGGATGATTACACAAGTGACAATACAACTCAACACACAACTGTCGACGAACAGAGAATAAATGCAACGGATATAAACACTTATAATTTAAACACTTTAGCAAGAATAACTTGCTGAAAAACTTTCATTAATAAAGATCTTGTAGAATACAAGATTATGAAAGAACAAAACAATTAAAAGATCAAACCTTATTCTAGACTTCTAAAATAAACCAAACACTAAAACACTTGAAGTCTTGATGAACAAGAACTTCAAGAACACAAAGGATTCTCTCACAAACAGAAAATCACTCTCAGAATCTTAGAATCCGTGTCACCATAATGGTCGGCTCTCTCTTCTTTTATAGCCGCTCCATTCCTTTTTGGTGAGAGACCTATATTCCTAAAATACAAAAGAGATAACTAACTAAGATAAAAATTAGTAAGTTAGTCAACTAAATCATAATAAAAATAATTAACCTAAAATAAGCTATTTCTAAGATAAATATTAGAATATCCTAAAATAACTTAAAGTAAATATTCACAAATTTGACATTTCAACCATCAAAACATGAGAATCAGAGGAAACTTAAAACATGAAATTTGAAGACGACATATTGAACGTGAAGCATGCCAAAAAATCAGATTCGGAAAGCAAGTTTAAATCTTCCGAAGCGCCTCTGACATTTCATGTTAGAAACAGAACATGCTACGATCTGAGAGCAAGTGCTTCAAACAAAAAATGGTAAGAGAGCCTTTTTGAGACCAAAAAAAATATTTCAAGTGTCTGTCGCTCTTCCTTATTTCTTTTATAATCTAAGCCCAGAAATCAAGTTTTAATCATATTAAAAGCCTGGAAAATTAATGAGGTCAAGGACAAAGCATACGGGACAACAACTATGTTTGTGAAAGATATGCTTTCAAACATGACTCACACACGAAATAAGCTCACGAAATTCGACATGCTTATGCATTAACATGTTATGAACACTATTAAACAACTCGATCTCCATGCCATAAAGCTCAAAAATTACAATTGAAAAAAAACTCAATCGTTTTTTTTAAAAAAATACATTTTACAAAATACATAATCATTTTACAATATTACTATTTTCTGTGCATTGCACGTGCATCGTACTGTTTAAAAAAAAAAACTCAATCGTTTTTTAAAAAGAATACATTTTACAAAATAAATAATACTAAAGGCCCCTAAATTTGACTTCACCCCGGGCCCATAAACTGTTAGGTACGGCCCTGGCATAATATCCATAATGAATAGACACGTACCGTTAGTGGTAGACCTGACAGAGACATAAACTTCACCCTCCAAAGTCGTCGAATGAAGTTGGAAATGTATGGAACAGATTCCTCACCAAATTTCACATTCGCTTAGATCAATGAATCGAAGCCGTCGGTTCTGATTCTTTCACAACATAAATTCTTCATATCCAGCTTCTAGGGGTGTGCTCGGTTCGGTACGGCTCGGTTTTTCGGCAAAACCGCTACTGTACCGAATTAGTCGGTTTCTGAATAACAAAATTCGACACCTTCGGTTTTTGGTCGGTATCGGCATGATCAGTTTTTGGGTTCGGTATGGTCGGTATCGGTAGGTGTCGGTTTCATGTGATTAATGCTATTGGGCTAATGGGCTTAATTGGGCCTGTTTGGGCTGAATAGGAAAAAAAATGATCCAGGCCCAAAATAAAAATTCAAAAATGCAATGGAAATAAAACCCACAATTTAACATTGTCAAGCCAATTACAATAGTTCAAATGATGCAAGAAAAAATAAAATACAATAGTTCAACTGAGTTTAGCATAAAAATGATCCAGGCCCCAAAACAAACTACAACTATTGTTTCAGAATGCTAAATAAATAAACAAACAAACAAACAAACTACTAAATCATGCAAATCTGAGGCTTCAAAAAAATTAAACACAATAGATCTTCTCAATAACCAATTAGCTGCAGCAAATCTGAGACTTCAACATGGTAAATGGGTAGACCTGTTATACAAAAACAAATAGTTACACTTACAGTAGCAAAAAAAAAAATAAAAAAAAATCATAGCAATATTGTGACAAAAAGTATATAATTTGTTAAAGCTTTTCTTTCTTTTCATTACTTGATTGTGCATGGAATCCTTGTCCACTTCCCCTGTTTCTCAACTCAGACTTTGTCCAGATTACTTAGGATTTGGCTACATGAATAATTTTTGTTCATTTTTCTTTAGAAGGCCACCACTCAACCACACTCACGCATGTACATTCTCACCTTTTCCTTGTCAATAAAGTTTCTTTATATGCCAAAACAAAAATCAGGATAGGAAAATAGCAGATTATAATGAAACGTAATTACTTACGATGATCCATCCAAACTGGACAGCATTTCGCCAGATTCTTTCGGGTCAAAGGTTTTACCTTGCATTAAAAAGTCAAAATAATCAGTAAGATTCTTTATGATGGATGTAAACTATAGACATTTTCATAACATTAAAAGAAATCCCCAATATATAAGCGAAGGAATAATCAACGCAGTGGCCTGTGTTTTCCGCCAACTATCCCTGTGGTTTTCCTGCAGGTTGAAGATATTGTTCGTGCAGCTAAGCGAGCTTGTCACAGATCTGTACCCCTAGCTGCAGCTGCCTAACTTAGCCTATCGGATCACAGATTAAAGTTTAAAACTTATACTCAATATCATCTTGTACATATTTGTGGGGTTTTTTTTCATGAAAAAAACTCAATTAGTTGAGCTTCCAGTCTTCCTAAGTTTGTACTATTTTTTTTCTTCCAGTTTCATTGGATTTGGGAGAGTTAACTGTAAAATAATGAGAACCGGACAAAGGCGGGAAATTTTACTGTATACAAGTATCATAGCAATATTGCGACAAAAAGTATATATGAAAGTTCTACCTAGTTGTTCTTATCAAAAGATATTGTCTGAAAATGCCACAAAAAGCAGCTGAGCTATTGCAAAAGTAAAACCCAACAAAAAATCTGATCAATATACTGTATACAAGTATCATAGCAATATTGCGAAAAAAAAAAAGTAAGAAAAATTTATTGATGGCATACCTTTCTCTTTTCATTCATCATCAACCATGCACGATTCAAAGAACTTCGGTTGACCTCCAAACTCATCTAACAATGACAAAAAGGAATAAATATAAATAACAAAAACTTAAGTTGAATTCCATAAAAAAGAAAGATGAAAGGAGAAAATGCTCCCATGCAATTGATTTTTTTCGAGACTGTTTAGGCTCACCATTATCATCACCTTCATCTATTTCAATCTCGGCATTGTTTCGAAGCATCTCATTAAGAGTCATTCCATCATTATATCTCTCATTATTCTCATTTGCATCCCTATTATCAACATCAATAGGCTCCATCTAGAGAAGAAATAACAAATTGAAATTTTATCAGATTTACACACACCCAATAAACACTAAAACAGTCCCAAAAAATAGTACCAAAAAACAGTCCCAAACAGCAGTCCCAAAAGCACAGTTCAAAAACAGTCCCAAAAACAGTCCCAAAATCACAGTCCCAAAAAACAGTCAAAAAAAATACCCACAATGGAAATAACTAGTCCAAATCTTTTTCAATTGAAAGAGTGAGAGATTCATGGAAAGAGTGAACGGAAGAAAGAGTGAACTAGAGAAAGAGTGAACGGAAGCTTACCGGAAGAAAGAGTGAACGGGAGAAATTAATTTCCAAGATTGAGC
This sequence comes from Campanula takesimana, assembly GCA_026119855.1. Classification (NCBI taxonomy): domain Eukaryota; kingdom Viridiplantae; phylum Streptophyta; class Magnoliopsida; order Asterales; family Campanulaceae; genus Campanula; species Campanula takesimana. The sequence continues at coordinate 310,415 of JAOWBW010000879.1, forward strand.
CTTGAGGCGCTGCAATCCATCCCTAAATTGAAAAATTCGAGTTAGGGTTTCCAATTTTCCATTGATATACCACACAAAAAACGAAGAGTGAATGGAATCTTACCGGAAATGGTGATGGGTGATGACTTGAGGCTTGAACTTGATGAATCGATGGCGAATCTGAGAGAGTTGTCGTCGGGGTTGAGAGAGAGATGGAGCGGCGATGAGATCTGAGTGAGAGAGAACGCGAAGTCGAGAAGAGGAGCAATGAGATACTGAGATTAATTAGGGTAATATGTATATATACTTAAAGTAAAACGACGTAATATTGATGATCGGTTCGGTTCGGTAGCTGAGTCGGTTTACTCAGGCTTCATCCGAAACCGTCCCGGTTTGATCGGTTTTCTTAAAAAACCAAACCGTGTCCTATACTATTGGTCGGCGTCGGTTCATATCGGCTCGGTTTTTGTCGGTTTTGGTCGGTTCGGGTCGGTTTTCGGTTTTGTGTGCACACCCCTACCAGCTTCTGAAGTCTAGGGCAATAGATCTCAATTGCAATATTATTTCACGAATACAACCAAAGTCTTCTCAAATATGGTATACGGACAAGAAGGTTCTGCACATTATCCGACTCATCCTTTCTCTCAAAATCAAGGATTTCAAGAATCATGGAGTTTGAGAAGATTCGTGTAATCGACTCATCATTTCTGTATCTGACACACCACAACTTGAGAACATATTTCTTGGGGAAGCTAACGAAAAAGCTAGCAATTTCACATTTGAGTTCAAGTAGCTCCATAAACTGTAGACTAGATAAGCACATCTTAACATTTGAGGGAATATTGAAACAAACAACACCACAAGGTAATTGAAATGTACATAAGTTTCTGAAAAGTGCAGGGGTCTACTTAAATGAAGGTTCAAATTTAACTCCCCAACATCGCAGTTAATGGCAACACGTATCCACATGTCCACTTCGGAGTCTGTACTTATCCAGTGGTCAAATTTTAATCAAAATTCATCTAGAGTCGTCTCATCGTGGGCTTGGAAAACCCTGGTCAAAAAATCTATAAATCTCCTGCTTTTATTCTCAAGTGCTTCCTTGCTCAGTCTATACTCGATGTCCCTTTCATTGTCAAACTCCATCTTGCTTATGGAAAACCATCGGTACCTCCACTTCTTTGCTAATAGCGATGTCGCAAAAACTTCTTTTGTGGACAGAAAAGAGATAATCTTACTGATTAAGGTTTCTAGCAGATCAGTTAGCATGTCTTTGGAGGGATTTGTTGGTGTGTATGCCCACGTTATTTTTAACGATTAATGTTATCATTTGCTTTATGATTTAATAAAGATATTGAATGTTTGATTATTATATATTTTTCATGTTTATTGTAATAATCTCCGCCCCTAGTAATTATTATTTATTATTAGTATAAGTTTAATGGATAGTAATATGATGATTATGTGTATCAGATACAATTAGACTTATGGGTATTTGTTGGAGAATAAATACTGGACTGACCCCTTATGAGATTTATGTCATGGTCAAATGTCATAATTAAATCTCATATTGTTATATCACCTGAATCTTTAGACATGAGAACATTACGTTTAACATATTCAAACGTTACCTTTAACCGGGTAGCTATAAAGGATATGATTGGCATAATCGGAATCATGTAGGGAAGAGTAATAAGCCAAGAAGGGATTTGTTCCTCGTTAAGAGAGATGTCAAGCTTGGGCCACTACATGAATGGTATTGATGAAATGCATGGTCATGCTCAAATGAATTGATTGGATCAATGTCATTTGTATTATCAACACATTCGGTATCGAGAATGCATTGAACAAAGTAAGTTGACCATCGACCATGACTTACGTTCAATAGACATCTTGTAACAAAGAGATTGTGTTATGTACTATTTTAGAAAACTTTGGGATTCCAAAGTTATACTAATTGGGTAGTCATAATGGCTTGCTAGAGTCCGCTTATGACTTACGGGTTTTGAATGGTTCGGACTCGTTGCCAACTTAGTATAATCCTATTGAGTCACACACACAGAGCGGATAATTAAAATGAACAGAAAATGAGGCAGTACGGAACTGGAACCGTATGGCTCCATGAGAGCCATACAGCTTCCTTGGAGCCGTACGGCTGGTGCATCGTACTACAGTTTATTTTAGGATTTTCTTGTTGGACAAGAACTCCTAAACCCTAAAGGATCTTGGAGACCTTTATTATATAATATGTACAACCGGGATTCAGTCATATAACATTGATTTGTGAAATCATAAACTCTTTCTTGGAGAGAGAAAATACACATATTATACTTGGGTTATTAGGTTTGATTATTCTCAATCATAAAACCATAATAATCAAAGGGAATAATTGAAGAATCGTTCTTCATCAAGTTTTTCAATCCGAAGGACCTAGCAGTCAAGTCAAAAAGAGTTCTTGAATCCGTTCGACGTGTGGATCACCGGTACAGGGTGCTCATCTTAGCATCTAAATACAAGGTTTCATATTTCGATTTACAAGGGTTAGTTTCTTTCATCTTACATATTATGAATTATTGATCATAACAGATCTAAGCTTTGGGTTTCTTCATGTAATGTCTTCCGCTGCGCATGATCGCATGAATCCCAACAAAATATTTATAATTAAATAATAAAGCATAAAATATTTATTGGTAAGTGACTAAAATGAGTAACTTTTTAAAAATTTGTTCTTCCATTTGTGCCCATAAAAAATTGTACATGCAAGTCACATGACCAATTTAACGACAAAAAACAAACGGTGTTAGCAAGAGTGACCTCCCATGCAACCAAAAAATAGTTTAGTGCAAGTTTGGGTATGAAATCCATAATTGCTCTATAGTTGGGTGATTTTTGGTGCAATTTTGCCTTGATAAATTATGTACAAACAAGTGAATTGTATTTCTTGAAAATATTGATAAGGCAACATTTATTACTCCTGATAAAGTCTGAGGTTTCATCCCAAAACCAATTGGGCAATGGGAGGAGTGGCCTTGGATCTTTATATAGTCAGACATTGGCTAGTTAATTCCCAATATGAGATAATTGCCCCAACACGCCCCCTCACGTGTAGCCGAACTTTGGGCTTACTCGTGGACATATAATTGGGTGACATGGGCCTAGATCATCGTGGGCCGAACTTTGAGCTCGTACGCGTAAAAGGCCAGCTCTGATACCATGATAAAGTCGGAGGTTCCATCCCAAAACCAATCGGCAATGGGAGGAGCGGCCCTGTATTTTTATATAGTGAGACATTGGCTAGTTAATTCTCGATATGAGATAATTACTCCAAAACTCCCTCCGTCCCAGAGTATATTTCCAACTTTCCTTTTTAGTCTGTCTCAGATTATATGTCTACTTCTAAAAATGAAAAAGAATCTTTACTATTCATCTCACTCATTTTCTCTCCTACTTTACTTTTATACTCACAACACCAGTTAACTTACTATTCCCCCCACTCATTCTCTCATACTTTACTTTTATACGCACAACACTTATAACACTTCCACCATTTTTTAATCTTCATGTAAATGGGTGGGTGAATGTACGCTAAGACATGATAATGATAGAGAGAGTGTATATTATGGTCCGGATGGAGTATCGTAGAAATCACCCCAGACAAACTTCTCTCAGGCATTGTATCGAATAGATGGCCTGCCAAAACCAAGTCACCGCCTTTGGACCAAACATCAACAGGAGCAGTTCAAGGGACGGCTTTTCCTTATTCAATCCCGCAAGCCCTTAAAACCCTAGAGCGCGTGAACAGTGAACTCACACGGCTCCACTCCGTCAGATAACATCTGAACATAGAAACAAAAGCCTTGTTTATGTAAATTGCTGACAACGTGCATGAGTAAATACATTAGGATAATGGGTGCGGTGGAAGAGTGCTAATCAAGGTGGCCAAGTGAGGAGTGGGAGCGATGGAACTTGAAATTACGGTGACGTGAGTTTGGAGGAGCTGGCTAATGTTCTTGCAGCTGGAAATCAGCTAGCAAGCCTGTCAGGTGGTTGATTGGCAAAGACAGCGGCCGGACGGTGGACATACAGGTGGTTGGCCACATAGTTCAGTTATCCGTTTTTCAGTTAAGTTGGCGCGGTATGATAAATTTGACTTAAAAAAGGTAAGTTGGGGCGTTTTGTTTTTGATTGACAGATAATAATAAGAGTATGTCGTCTCTAGTGTTGGGTTCGCTTCGGAGTCATTTCTTCAAACACCTATCGTGCACTTGTTACGTCTCCATCCGTCACCATTACAATCTCGCTCCGTGCTGTAAATTTTTCTTCAGTCGCTCTAACGAAGGTATTTTGAGGCGCCAATGCAATTACAGGAAGTTTAATCCGATTTCGGTGACATTTTCAACTTCTTCTGTACCAGAAGCTCAGACAACCGGTTCACCCTCATCTTCCTATCTTTCTGTCACTATACGCTGTCCGAAAGATGTCGCAGTAAGCTCCCCCCCCCCCTCTCTCTCTCTCTCTCACACACACACACACACACACACTAACTCTCCCCGTAAATGTAATTCTCCGAAGTAGTCAACAGACAAATCTTGTTTGTGTAATTGTTTCTGACAGGGAATGTCTGGTGAAGATAAGTGGTTGGTAGGCAATTGTAGCTTAGTCTAGCTAATTGAATGCATATGAACTTGGTGTTTGATAGATAACAAAATGGAAAATGCAGAATGATTTGTACATGTAATTCCAGCTGAATGATGGCTATTTCAGTATGATTTGGTTCTGTCCAGTGAGCTGAAGGAAGAATCCCCCCCCCCCCCCACCCACATATTGTAGTATAGGCGTTCATCTTAAACAATGCTGATCATTTAAGAGCAAGGTCTGCAATACGAACACAGCTGATAAGTGATAATTAGTAATGTAGATGGGTATTTTGTATTAGCCAAAGCAAGCTTGGACAAGAAAAACAGCTTTCTTTAAAGTTGTGAGACGATTAGATGATTTTTTTACTCAAGAGCAGTCAAGTAATGGATGATAGATACAGATAAATGGCTAAAAGGAGGCTCTGAAACATCAATATTTTGTTTTATGGCTAGCTTAGTTGGAGGATAGGCGTGTTTTTTTAATAGCACTCCCTTGTGTCTTGCTCAGGATATGCTTTCAGAAGCTCTTTTATGTTTTGGTGCTAGTTCAACAAGCACGGATGAACAGGATATCTCTAAGCATAACGATGAGGTGAGCCTCTATATACTGCTCAAATAATACACCCTCCATCCCAAAATGATGTTCCCTCTTTTTTTGAGGTTGGTAGAAGGAACTTTGAGCAGTGATTTTAGTTTAGTTCAATTATCGTAATGAAAATATAAAACTTGTTATTGATAGTATTTATAATGGTGTATCAATAACAAATTTTATATTTTCATTAGGATGATTGAATTAAACTAAAATTATTGCTCAAAGTTCTTTCGTACTAACATCAATAAAAAAGGGAGCATCATTTTGGGACAAAGGGGGTATATTTCATCTTGTGTTAGTTTGTTCGGTCCTGGCTATTTAGTTGGTAGCTGACTAGTCTTTGTCTCTGCAGATCTCCATTAGTTCGATATACTCTGTATGCGATGATGTGCATCACAGTATTTTACAAGCATCTGATTCCATAGGCTTGAAGGAGACTCCGAATTATGAAGTCAAAATGGGTTACCAATCAGATTGGATTCAACAATATCAGGTTTGTTGCTTTCTTGAAAATAGATAAAATTTAAATTTCTCTTATATAAAAATCTGACTTTTGCTTGCAAAGGTAAACTTTTTAAAGAAATGAGATTATTTTTTGGGGGGAACAACCAAAAAAGGAATGAGGAACTTTTATTTTTACTTTTATATTAAATTTTCAGGAGGGGGGATATTTAAGTTCTATCATTACAGGGATTCATGCAAAATTGATCGCTTAACTTTCGTATTTGGACTCTTGTAAGTGGGATGGCTGTAGTTTAGTGTAACTATATCCTCGAGATTCATAATCCAATTTTTTTAAGGGTCTCACATTTGGATGAACTAAACTCATTACCTTGGCCTATAGAGTTTGATGTTCAGCCTATCTATGAGAAGTACTCCTGAGGCACATAAGAGATCTCATTCTTCTGACCCTGCAAAAGAATTGGTATATGTTAGTTGAACTGCGCTGGGATGGAGGACCTAACTTCCGTCTTTACACAGTATTTATCACGTTATTGCGAACATGCATGCTAAAACTGATAAAATGCTACTTTTTTCCATAATAACATCAGTGTGAATGTCCTGAGCATCAGCCAGGGATGCTGTTGTCTTAGTTCAGACTGACTGTCAGACAAACATGGATATGACTTACAAATAGTTAAATAATAATTATAATAATAATAATGATAAAATAAAAAAATAGGGACTTGCATTGCATATTCCCTAATAAATTTGGTTTGAAATTTGAATGATTACAAATACTCCCTCTGTCCCTAATGAATGTCCATTTTCATGAATTTTTTATCCCAAAATGAATGTTGCTTTGTCCCTAAATGTTCTTTTACTAAAAAAAATCATTGGTCACTGTAAAATTGTTAAAACTGTTTGGAAAGTGGACAAAACATTTTTTTTCCAATTAAACTGTGTAAAAAGTAGGCATCCCTAAAATGAATTTTGGACATTCATTTAGGGACGGAGGGAGTAACAATTTACCTGCCTCAGCAGTAGTCAAAATTGAGTAGATTTTGCAGCACCTGTGCAGAGTAGTATTCAAGGTATGATATCCAAAGACAAAAAGGAGTACACTTCTCTACATTTATCAATCTTCCAGATATTAGTTAATTTAGACTGGCATGAGTATCTTGGAGACTTGGAGACTTGGACTATACAGATAAGCTCTAATACCTAATAATCATTGTCAATTAATCTCTGCTGCAGGAATCCTTTCTGCCAGTTGAAGTTACGGAGGAACTTTGGATTGTGCCCGAGTGGCAAACACCCCCAGTAAGGTCACGCCTGTTGTTTCTTTTTACAGGTTGCATTGTGATTGCATGATTATTCTCGGGGAATTGCAGCATCTTTTTGGTGTGCAGAATCCATAATATCTTTTTTTATTAGTATTATGTTTACATAAGATGCCTCACTGATATTGTTTCACTCTGGCTCTGCTTTCTGTCGAAACATGCTTGCATGTATTGGTTTCAGAAAGACGGTTTCTGGTTCAGTTTACTGGTTAGAAAATTTATAGTTTATTTACTTTATAGGAGCCTCAAGCAACCAATATAATTCTTAATCCTGGGCTGGCATTTGGAACTGGAGACCATCCTACAACCAAATTGTGCTTATTGCTATTACATGGCTTAATTAAAGGTGGAGAAACTTTTTGGACTATGGCACAGGTTCTGGAATTCTTGCCATTGCAGCACTTAAGGTACTCTTTCATTATTCTTATATTAACATATTAGGCTTCTTTTTTTTGGGGCAACTCCCATTTAGTCCCTCATTAGAATCTAAACTACCACCTAGTCCAAGGTATTTTCAATATTACCACTAGTCCAAGGGATATTAAAAGGGCATGAATGCCCTTACTAAATGACTGGAAATTACATGATTACCCCTCCCTCCTCAACCTTTCACCTTCTCACCGGTCAACAACTTTGACCGGCCGGCCACCACCTCCGGCCACTTTTCCGGCCACTTTTCCGGCAATATTTTCCGGCGACATTTTCCGGCGACCACCTCCGGTCGCCATTTTCCGACCACCGTTTTCCGGCGGCCACCTCCGGCCACCGTTTCCCGACGGCCACCTCCGGCCACCATTTTCCGACGGCCACCTCCGGCCACCATTTTCCGGCCACCATTTTCCGGCGACCATTTTCCGGCGACCACCTCCGGCCACCATTTCCGGCTACCGTTTTCCGGCGACCATGTTCCGGCCACAATTTTTCCGGTAACCACCTCCGGTCACCTTTTCCGGCGACTATTTTTTTGACAACCACCTCCGTCAACCATTTTTCGGCGACCACCTTCGGCGAGTATTTTTTTGGTGCCATAATCCTGGCGACCACACTCCGTCGACCATCTCCGGTGATCAAATAACTGAGAACTTATCACTAAGTTCTCAGTTGTCATCTAAACAACTCCGCGGACCAGACAACTGTGAACTAATCAGTAAGTTCACAGTTGTCAACAAAACTACTAAAAACACGATCGAATCCGGCGACCAAACAACTGTGAACTAATCAGTAAGTTCACAGTTGTAAGTTTTTACATTGTAAGTTCGCAATGTAAGTTCGCAATTGTAAAGTTCGCAATTGTTTCAATAACAAGTTCGCACTTGTTTCAAAAACAAGTTCGTAATTGTAAGTTCACACTTGTTCCAAGAACAAGTTCGCACTTGTTCAAACAAGTTCACAGTTGTAAGTTCGCAAATGTAAGTTCGCAATTGTAAGTTCGCAATTGTAAGTTCGCAATTGTAAGTTCGCACTTGTAAGTTCGCAATTGTAAGTTCGCAATTGTTCCATAACAAGTTCGCAATTGTTCCAATAACAAGTTCGCACTTGTTCCAAAAACAAGTTCGCAATTGTAAGTTCGCACTTGTTACAAGAACAAGTTCACACTTGTTCCAAGAACAAGTTCACAGATGTTCTAACAACAAGTTCACAGTTGTTCCCGGAACAAAATTCCAAGAACAAGTTCCTCTTTTTTTCAAAAACCAGTTCAATTTTCTTTCTTCACTACTCTTAAGGGTAGCTATTTTTCTTTCTTCACACAAAGTGTTAATCTTTGTAGCTTCTATTTTGGTTAGCAAAGCATTTATTTCAGTATCGATCATCTAACACAAACTAACAAAAATACAAGCAAGCTCCACCTCATTCAAATACGACATTATTCAAGAACAGCTCAAATATAGACAGAAAAAAAACCCAAATGTATTCGAGTATATAGTTCAAGTTAACCATTATAGAAACCCAAATGCAGTTAATACACAAATTTGATAATCCCAATAAGGTCAAACAAAGTCAACACAAACACAAATTAACTCGAACCAGCAGGCAAGTCAATGACAAGAATATCACAAAAAAGTCTTCACAGACAGAAATGCTCTGGATCTAGATCTGTAACTGACGGAGGTAGGGTCGCCGGATCTGACAGATCTTACCGGATTGAGGTGTTCGGAGATGAAGAAGACAACCGGAGATTGGGACGGTAATGGTGATCGGAGGGGTCGCTGGGGGAAGGGAGGCCGTGAAGGGAGGTCACCGGAGGATGGGGATCGGAAACTGAGAAGGTTGCCGGAAATTCGCTAAAGCCCATAGTAAAATCCGCCCGAGACAGGAAATCTTCGCCGGGTTGAGAAGCCGGAACAGGGAGTGTTATGTCGGGGTTGACTGGATCTATTGGGTCGTCGTCGGAAGAGAGCATCGCCGTAGGAGGTGGCCGGTGACGGAGAAGAGGTAGATCTGCAGGATAGCCGGAGGTAGGGTCACCGGAGGTGAGGAGGGGAGGGGTCGCCGGATCTGTAGATTCCCGGGGTTAGGGTACAGCGCCGGCTGTGAGAAAGGAAGGGGTTGGGGAGGGAGACGACGCCGGATTTGGAGAGGGAGAGAGATCGCCACGGTAGGTGACGGGGAAAACATGGTCGCCGGAAGAATGGAGATGGAGATGGCCGGAGGTGAGAAGAGGGCCGGGAAAGGTTATCAGATGAGAGCAGGATGCTAGGGAGGGAGGTTGGTCGCCAGAGAGGGAAGGGGGTGTCGCCGGAGAAGGAAGGGAGGGTCGCCGGAGAAGGAAGGGAGGGTCGCCGGGGAAGGTTAGAGAGAGAGTGTGTGCGTGCGTGTGACTGCGTGAAGGAGGAGGGGGGTAGGGTTTTATTTATAGCAGGGTAGTTTCGGGATTTAATAATTTTAATGGACTAGGTGGTAAATAAGAATATTAGGTTGGACTAGATGAGATGAAAATGTTAGGTTGGACTAGGTGGTAGTTAGGCTTAGGATGAGGGACCCTATGGTAATTTTCTCATTTTTTTTCACCTGTAAACCCATACTCCAGTGCTCATTTACATAACATTTTATTTTTAATAAGAAAATTAGATATCTTGTCCTGATAAATGTAAACCCATACTCTAGTGCTAATTACATCACATTTCCCATACCTAAGTTGTTTTGTGGAAGGAGGGAGTATATGTCATTGAATTGTGCAATTCAATGATGCGAGGCATGATTGAATTGCACAACATATAAATTGAATCTGTAATTTTCTGATATTAATTAAACTTCTACTCACGAGTCTTTCTTCGTGAATGGTGATGCTTCTCGAATTATTCTTACATATTGATATTCTGTGTCAACTGATTCTTGATGGAGTAGTTTTTTTGATTTTGACCGAAAATGCAGTTTGGTGCAGCATCAGCTATTGGGTTTTGATATAGATCCCCAAGCTATAACAGTAGCATGCCATAATGCTTCTCTGAACAACATAGGGCCTGATATCATGCAATTGCAGCTTGTTTCTAGTACCAATAGTTCCCCCTCAACGGTTGAATTCCCAAGTAAAGGTGTTGAAGAAGATAATTTATACAGCAAAGAGATCATATCCGGGACGGAGGAGTGCTGTGATGTGGTTATAGCAAACATACTTCTGAATCCTCTACTAGATTTAGCAGATGAAATTGTTGGTTATGCAAAGCCTGGAGCTATGGTGGGTCTCTCGGGTATCATCTCTGAGCAGGTATCTTCTTAAGGCCTGTTTGTTTAGACTGAATGAGGCCTCTAACTGGCCCCAAAAATGAGAGGCCTCATTCAGCCCAAACAAACTGACCCTTAGTACCGTTCTTATTTGTTGTCAAGACCCAGTAAATAATCTGTTAATTCTTTCTCTATTCAACCTTGGGTAGGTTCCCTGCGTAATTGAGCGATATTCCCAACTCTTGGAAGGTATGACAGTGTCGAAGATGGATGACTGGGCATGTATCAGTGGCAGAAAGAAAGAAACCTAAGAAACCGAGAACTGATGGAGATTTGTTCAACTTGTTCCATCTAGACAATTTTTATTTTTATTTTTGAGCCAAGACAACTTGGAAATTCATGCTGATTTAGAGTTTTTATGAGGCCATGCAGGTACAGTGTAACTGGCATCTAGTCAATTGTGTTCTAAAAGGTGATCAAGGTAGGCTGGATTTTGTTCTTTCATAAACTACTTTGAAAGGTGATTTTGTTCTTTCATAAACTACAAAAACAAGTGATTAATTCGTTTGTCTCTAAAAAAATTCTTGAATTTAGGATAAAAAAAAACTGATCAAATTGACTTCAAAATCTTTAGAGGAACGTTGATAGAAATTCTTCATGTCATGTAAGAGAGTATAAACATAACATGACTAATGAAGAAAGTGCTCATATTCTTAAAAAGTTTGAATAGTCAAACGTGAAAATTATTTTGGGAATGAGGAAGTAACATTTGGGTGGGGAATGCTTAAAAGGAAAAATTCCATAAGACCATGTGCAATGGTAGAAGTTTTGGGTGTTGAATGGGCATTCAACAAAAAAAAGGGGGCGAGGGGGGTTGTTAATGGCTGCCTTGGTTTGTTGAATGGGGGTTGAATGGAAATTTTGTTGAATTCATTCAACACCCGTTTAACGCAGAGAGTTGTCAGCGGCTTGGACACGCGGCGGTCACACACTGGGCCGACACGGCGCGTGTATCACACGCGGAGACAAGGGCGCGTGTGACCAGGCGGCGACCCTTTTTTTTTCCTGGATTGGCCACGTGTTGGATTCTCATTGGCTGGCGATATTTCCGAATTACTTTCTCATCCCAATTATTTGAGCTCAGTTATTTTACAGTAAATGATTTTTAAAATATTTTTTTTACACCAAAATTCATTAAAAAAAAATTCTCTATAAATAGTTGCAAGTTTCATTTGATTTGGATACCAAAAAAAATACTCATTTTAATGAAATGGATTCCAATAATAACCATTTCAACACTCAAAAAATCCTCATATTTATTTAATTACAATTAAAAAATAATAATTAAGTGTGAAGTATTTTTAATTATAATTGATTATTTTTATTATTTTTATTTTTATTATTATTATTTTACTAATCATAAAATAAATAATAGAAAATAAAATTTAAGTGGTGGGGTATAGGATGATGAGTGGAAAGTGTGTTGAATGGGGGATTAAACAAACCATTGTAGGGTGTAAAGTTGAATGCGTGTTAAATATATGAGTTGGAAGAGAGAGAAGATGATGTGGAGTGATAAAGTGGGTGTTGAATGGAAAATATTGTTTAATCCATTGTAGATGGTCTAAGAAATGCGCCACCTCAGCATCACCATCGCCTTGGTCCGATGAATCCATGATTGGGCTTCTCCACATACCCTAAGACCATGGGCAATAGTCTCAACCCCCAAAAACATTCAACTACCTTAATATCACGACACCTCATCTTCTCTCTCCATCCACTTAATCATTCAACTACCCTCTCAACTACCCCCACAATAACTAGTTTAGTTTAAAATTCAACTCCTCCCAACTCATCATTCTATACCCCACCACTTTTATTTTATTAATAATCTTTATTTCAATTTCTACAATTTAGGCTTAAATGTGTATAACATAACATGACTAATGAAGAAGTGCTCATATTCTTAAAAAGTTTGAATAGTCAAACGTGAAAATTATTTGGGAATGAGGAAGTAATATCAAACGTGATTATTTGGGAATGAGGAAGTAACATAATGCTTAAAAGGAAAAATTATTTGCAATGGTAGAAGTTTTGGGTGTTGAATGGGCATTCAACAAAAAAAAGGGGGCGAGGGGGGTTGTTAATGGCTTTTTTGTTGAATGGGGTTGAATTTTTGTTGAATTCATTCAACACCCGTTTAACGCAGAGAGTTGTCATTGGACACGCGGCGGTCACACACTTTTTTGACCAGGCGGCGACCCTGGATTGGCCACGTGTTGGATTCTCATTGAATTTCCGAATTACTTTCTCATCCCAATTATTTGAGCTCAATTTTTTAAAAATATTTTTTTTACACCAAAATTCATAAAAAAAAAATTCTCTATAAATAGTTGCAAGTTTCATTTGATTTGGATACCAAAAAAAATACTCATTTTAATGAAATGGATTCCAATAATAACCATTTCAACACTCAAAAAATCCTCATATTTATTTAATTACAATTAAAAAATAATATTAAGTGTGAAGTATTTTTTAATTATAATTGATTATTTTTATTATTTTTATTTTTATTATTATTATTTTACTAATCATAAAAATAAATAATAGAAATAAAATTTAAGTGGGGGTATAGGATGATGAGTGGAAAGTGTGTTGAATGGGGGATTAAACAAACCATTGTAGGGTTGAAAGTTGAATGCGTGTTAAATATATGAGTTGGAAGAGAGAGAAGATGATGTGGAGTGATAAAGTGGGTGTTGAATGGAAAATATTGTTTAATCCATTGTAGATGGTCTAAGAAATGCGCCACCTCAGCATCACCATCGCCTTGGTCCGATGAATCCATGATTGGGCTTCTCCACATACCCTAAGACCATGGGCAATAGTCTCAACCCCCAAAAAACATTCAACTACTTTAATATCACGACACCTCATCTTCTCTCTCCATCCACTTAATCATTCAACTACCCTCTCAACTACCCCCCACAATAACTAGTTTAGTTTAAAATTCAAATCCTCCCAAATCATCTCTATACCCCACCACTTTTATTTTATTAATAATCTTTATTTTTATGATTAATAAAATAATAATAATATAATATAATTTAAAAATAAATGATTACTATTATTATTATAAATTCGAGATTTTTTTTTTAATTCACACTAAATTATTTTTTTTAATGGCAATTGAATAAATACAGAATAATTTTATTAAAAATAAGAAAAATTACAATAAACTAGCTCGCTCCACAAGTGATGAAAAACAAATAAGCTACGATACATAGACTCGACGACACAATAAAATTGAACTTTGCCATATGTGTTTGACTAGATCCTTCTGCAATTGTTGATGAGCCCTTTGATCACGCAAATCCGATCTAGTACGTACATGATTTTCAAATGTTGGTAATACCTCAGTCGAGAATGGTTGCTGTGTACTAGACCCACTTGCCTCGGGATGATCCTGATAGTCAAGCCAATCTTGAGAATACGTATCCCGTTCATCCTCAACAATCATATTATGTAATATGATACATGCTCTCATGATCATAGCCAAGTCCGCTATCTCCCACATTCGAGCTGGTTCTCGAATGATTTAAAACCGAGCTTGGAGCACTCCAAATGCACATTCTATATCCTTCCGATATGCCTCTTGATATTGTGCAAATAGCTTGTCTTCTTCACTTTGAGGAAGTTTAACAGATTTGACGAAGGTCGGATAATGGAGTAGATACCGTCAGCAAGATAATATGTCATATTATACTGACGTTCATTCACAAAGAAATTGACTCGTGGAGTATTTCCTGCTTCAAGATCATCGAAAACTGGCGATCGGTCCAGAACATTTATATCGTTTAATGTGCCCGGACATCCAAAAAAGGCATGCCAGATCCATAAATCATGACTTGCAACGGCTTCAAGAATAACCGTGGTGGTTCCCTTATCACATCTAGTGAATTGACCTTCCCAACCAGTAGGACAATTTTTCCACTCCTGGTGCATGCAATCAATACTCCCGATCCCTGGGAACCCCGGCTTCTCACTGAACTCAAGTATTCTTTGTAGGTCAGCTTCGTTTGGGGCTCTCAAGTACTCTTGCTCATACAATTGAATGACCCCCTTGCAGAATCTCCGTAATGCCTCCAACGCTGTAGTTTTCCCTATTTTAATGTATTCATCAATAGCATCGGCGGACATACCATATGCTAACAATCGCATGGCTGCGGTACATTTTGCTAATGGAGATAGGCCTCCTCTGCCGGAACAATCGAACCTTTGTGTGAAGTAGCTGTCATGGCTTGAAAGATCCTAGACGATGCGGAGGAATACATGTTTCTGCATCCGATATCGTCGCCAAAAAGAATCTTTATACATAGCATTTTCGGAAAAGTAGTCATCAATCAGGCTCTTATTGTGAAAAGCGTGATCTCTTTTCAATTTTTTTTGAGTTTTTTTCAGAGTTTTATCATCAAAAAACTCGTTCATGATAAAACTCTCCTCAATTTCAAGTTGCCTTTTGCAGGCTTCGACATCAAAAGGAAGAAATCCAGATGGATCCATTGATGTAGGAGGAAGGAAATGAGAGAGTGTTTGATGTATGAAGAAGGAAAGAAGAATGTGTTTGGTGTAGGAAGAATGAAAGAAGGGAGTGTTATTTATAAGAAAATGAGTGGTTGAGGTTGACGGATTTGAAGCTTCTATTGAATTGAGTTAGTTAAAGGATAACAAATGAGTGGTCGTGGTTGACGGATTTGAAGCTTCAATTCAATTGAGTTAATTGACGGACTCCAATAATAGAATTACATAGATTTAATTAAAAGGTAAAGTTACATACTGAGAATCTTGAAAGTAGTACATCAGTGCAGAAAATTGACATAAAGCTAGAAAACACACATTAATTGCCAAACAGCTCGTCAGTCAAAATTTCAAAAAGTTGTTGTTGATGATGATCGCGAGACTCCATTTGACTCAACTGCATCCACATTTTCCTATTTTTAGCCCGAGTCTTGTTAAGGACAATATTGTTTGCCTTCTCTTGTTCTGAGACTAAGTTGTCAATTCGTTCCAATTCTTTCTCTTTGAATTGTTTAAATTCTGACCACTTTTTTTTGTTCCTTTACCGGTGACAACCCCACTTTTTTCTTCCCCGCCTTTTTCTTAGCTGCCTCCTTTCCCATAGGACGAGGAATGGATCCAACCGAGCTTGAATCACCTACATCACCTTCTCGTGCTCTCTTAGATCCACTGCTATCAGATCCAGTATTTCCTCCAACCTGACTTGCGTAGCGTGGTTGATCTCGGGTAGCTATCCACTCGTCCATCAAATTAAAAGTGCTATTGTTAGCACTTTTATATAATTCATGAGATTTTTTCAAAACATCATACTCCGACCACCCGCTTTGTTGCATACGCTTAGCGTTATCGTATGCACCTACCCATTTGCCCAATTTGGCGTTTATATAATTGAAACGATTTTTTCATGAAACTACGTCACGGGGAGGGTTAAATTCACAATGTGCGTTACAATATTCAACAATCTTACCCCAAAACGCTTCACTCTTTTTTGATTTTTTCCGACAACACTGTCGGTTCCAAACTTAATCCACCCACTGATTAGCACTATATTGTCCTTCGTGCTCCATTTGACAATTTTTCTCCGACTAGTGGTTGGACCTCCTGCATCTGGGGTTGGAGTAGCTTCATCAACACCACTATTGCTACCCAGAACCATTTATGTTGAATAGTCGGGATATTCTGATTCTTGAGAGGGTAGTGGTGGTGGTGGAGGTCGTTGAAATTGCATACCATAATATGGATTCCAGGTGGGTACAGCTGAAGGCATGGCATTTGGTTGATAATAAATTGTGGGACATTTTGAGGACGTGGTTGGTTAGAAAATTGATTTGGCGATTGAAATTCATTAGGATTGTAGTAATTTGGTGGAAAATTACTTGAATTCTGAGTGTTGAAATAAGGATTATTGGGATTATTGGGATCTATTTCACTAAAAAGATGATGAATATTTTAAAAAATAAGGGGTTAAAGAAAGATAATTAAGATTTTTTTGAGAGAAAAGAGAGGTTGTTTTTTTTTTGTGTACAAATAAAATGAAAGTTTTATCAATTTATAGAGAGAAAAAATTCCAGAATTTTCGCAAAAAATAAAATAAAAAATAGATGTAGAATAATTGAGCTCGAAAATTTGGGTTGAAGATAAAATCTAAAAATATGGAGAACCAATCAATGCTCGCCATGTGTCAATTGCAGGAAAAAAAAAGAGGCTAAACGCGCCTTGTCTGGGCGTGTAGGCCACGCGCCGATGTCGGCCCAATCCGGCGCTGACGCGTGGCGAAGTCGGGTCCCCCATTTTTTTCTTCAACCAGGTTGACAACTCTCAACCCCTCACTCTTCAACCCCCTCCTCTCAATCCCTTATTACACCAACTAAACTAACTCCCTCCCTCCTCAACCACCTTATTGCCCATGGTCTAATGCATTCAATTGGGTTGGGCCAAAACTGATGGGTTTCAAATATTCCTTTGGACCCATTAATATTGGGCCAACAAAAGTGGGCTTAAGGCCATGTCCAATAAGGGGGTTGAGAGGGGGTTGAATGGGGGCTCAACTAGTTGAGTGGGTGCAATAAGGGGGTTGAGAGGAGGGGGTTGAAGGGGAGGGGTTGAATTGTTTCAACCTGGTTGAAGAAAAAAATGGGGGACCCGGCAAGGAGAGGCGGCAGCCCCTCATTGGCTCGAAGCTGGCGCGTGTATCTCACGCCCAAATGTGGTGCGTGAGTCGGCGGCCTTTTTTTTTTTTTTTTTTTTTTTTCCCGGAAGCTTACACGTGGAGGCTTTTCATTGGTCCGCCGAATTTAATTTTCCACCCAAATTTTTAAACTCAATTATTTAACAGAATTTTTTTTTTTTTTTTCGCCAAAATTCATCATTTTTTTCCCTCTTTAATTTGATATAAGTTTCGTTTGATTTGGACACCGAAAAAAAAACCCCTCTTTTCTCTTTAAAAAATCCTTAATTATCCTTTTTTTTATTAAGTGTTAATTAAAAAAAATTTTTAACAAATTAAAAAAATCTCGAATTTATAAATAATAATAGTAATCATTTATTTTTTAATTATATATTATTATTATTATTATTATTTATTAATCATAAAAATAAAGATTATAAATAAAATAAAAAGTGGTGGGGTATAGAATGATGAGTTGGGAGGAGTTGAATTTTAAACTAAACTAGCTTATTGTGGGAGGGGTAGTTGAGAGGGTAGTTGAATGATTAAGTGGATGGAGAGAGAAGATGAGGTGTCGTGATATTAAGGTAGTTGAATGTTTTTAGGGGTTGGATTATTGGACATGGTCTAAGATCTCTATCAGCCCAACAGCCGAAATGCAACACGTCATCATCTGCCGACTTTGTCCGTACTAACGGCCACGTGATAAGTGACGCGTGTCGTCCTACGATTGAAGGGGCCGTCTTTGTTCCACCCACAGCTACATGAATGTAGCGTGTGACGTAGAAAACAAAAAGATGTGTGTATTTTAGTAGGAGAGAGAGAGAGAGAGGGGAAGAAATCATGTCCATAGATTCCAGAGCAGGAAATTGGTAAGTGGTAACCATCAAAAAAAGCGCCGCCGCGCATCCACTTCCGAGAACCCGTTCACACGTGGACCCCCCTGTCTGTTTAATTACTTTTTGAGAAAGTATTTTAGGAGTGAGGTAGTACTACTTTAGTAGTAGGAGTCTAATACTCTAATTAGCCTATCAGACTGCGATTTTTCAATCTTTCATACGTGGACCCGCATGTTTCTCGTATTGCATTGATAAATGTTACTCCATTCGTCCCAAAATAATTTGTAGTTCTATCATTTTACACACATATTAAGAAAAACAATTAATACACATTAAATAGACTAACTTGCCCATTAAATAATTCAACTACCAAGTCAATTAAATGATCTTACAGTGACACTGCTTATCATAAATAAGGACAGTTTAGGTAAAGTATGCCAAAGTTGTATGGAAAATTATGAAACTGCAAGTATTTTGAGACAAAAAATTCATCCTAAAACCGTATGTATTTTGGGACGGAGGGAGTAATAAAACGCTGCTCCACAACTCTCATAGACTCGTTCAAAGTATAATGTTTGCAATTAAAATCTACTCACTCTGTTTCAAAATACATGTCGTTTGAGACTTCTTCACACATATTCAGAAATGCAATTAACAAATACTCCCTCTGTTTCACGTCACTTGAGACTTTTGGTCAACTTAATATCGTTTTGACGAAGACCTTGTAGAAAAATTTATTATCCTAATAAATTTTAAAAAATTATAAAATGATTCACCATAAAAAAACACTCTCAATCACATTTTTTAAATTTTTATTAGGATCATAAATTTTCTATAAAGTCTTCGTCAAAACGATATTAAGTTGACCAAAAGTGTCGCAACCCCGACCCCGCGGGCCCGGAGTACGCGAGCTGGACGTCGACTTAAGCAATAAACTCTAAAATAATGAAGATAAAATTTTTTCCTTTTATACCAAAAGATGATCACACAAAGTTTTGAAATCCAACTTGAACAACAAAATATAAACTAGTGTAAGCTCCATAAGCTTACACTAAAAATAAGAAAATATACAATTCTTAATGACGTCAAGTTTGGTACAACTATTCCCAAAAAAGGTTACACATTTATGTAATGTAAACCCACCAATAACAACTTGCCCCAAAAGCTCAACCCTCGCGACGTCCTCCTCGTGATCAGCGAGTCTAATCCTTTCCTCTTGGGGGGGGTTAAGGAAAAACAAAGATAAAAGAAAGGGGGTGAGATAAATCTCAATAAGTTACTAATGCAACTACATGACATGCTATGATGCAATAAGCAATAAACAATAATAAATATCACTTAGCACGTAGCATTTATCAATTAACAGATAGCAGCGGAAATAAACAATTAACAAAGGATATTAGCCAAGGTTTCCCAACTGATATAACCAAATAAAGGTCACTGCGCAGCTTCAATAATCAACAATCAACATCTTCATAGCAGCATGAAAGCTTGAAGAGAAAACCCCCGGGTACCGGAACCGATAATAATAAAGGGACAGTGACACACAGTCAAAGCCCGAAACCAATAGCTAAAATGCTCACAAAGGGGCTAGCTCATCTCACATCCAAAGCCAATCTGGAGGAGGGAAATAATGGGGCAAAACAATGGTCAACATCATAATGGACTTGGCTTGTGCCATCATAATGTTTCGCATCGCCCGAAACACACACAAATACCAGCTGGACTTTCAAGTATGGGCTAAGTAATAAAATACTAGCACGATAAACAACTAATGATTCCAAAGTAGGAAACCATTCCAAATAAATCGCCACAAAGGTAAACCAATCCAAACAACACCTCAAAGATGTCTAACATTCCAAAACGGTACTTAATCAAATTTCATAACCTATTTAATCACAAAAGAACCAATTCCAATTAATAAAGTGTTCCACGCTAGTAACTTAGGTTAATTAGAATAATAAAACCTAAACTAGGTAAGCCACTTAGTCTTAAAACAAGCAAAAAGGCA
The DNA here is from genome assembly GCA_026119855.1 of Campanula takesimana. Lineage (NCBI taxonomy): Eukaryota > Viridiplantae > Streptophyta > Magnoliopsida > Asterales > Campanulaceae > Campanula > Campanula takesimana. The sequence goes on from JAOWBW010000879.1 coordinate 330,665, forward strand.
GATTCCCAGAACAGGGGGCGGGCGGGCGCTTGCAAGGGGGCGGGCGGCGCTTATTTGACCAGAAGGTCTAGCCGAAGGAAAAAGCCATGCACGGGCGCCTGGCTCACGCAGGGCCCGGTCGCGGCTGGAAGCTGGAAAAGTTTTCCTTTTAAATAACCAAAATATACTTCTCACAAGATAAACAATAAACAAATTAAACTAAGAGTGACCAAAATAACACACTAAAAATAAGAAAATATAAATCAAATGAACTCTTTTTCAAATATCACCAAAAAGTAATCAATAACACTTGCAAAAGCTCAACCCTCGCGATCCTGTATCAGCAGTCTAATCATTTCCTAAGGAAAAACAAACATAAAAGAAAGGGGGTAAACTTAAATTTCTCAAAGATACTAATTCAAATATGACGCGATCCTATCGATCAATCTAAACACATTTCATAGAGCATAAGAAAAGATGAAGGAAGATGAAAATGAAAAAAGGGAGAGAGAAATTTCCTTTCATGAGAGAAAAAGAATAAAGGAGTAATAATAATCAAAAAGATAGCAGGGAAGTAAAGCTTAAAAAAACCCCCTCAACCTATAACAAATAAAATCAACTCTAACCAAACCAATACTACCCACAATACAATATCAACCAAATAATCTAGGACAAAATATTATAGAATAAAATGGCACATAAAGCTAATAATTCAAATAGTCAAACATAATAAATACTTTAATTAAAAAAATACTAGCCAAAAATTCAAGTAGGAAACATTAAAAAACGCCCAAAGTAAACCAATCCTAACATAAACTAAAAAAAAACAACTTAATTAAAACAATTAATACAAGACAATTCTAATAGAAAATATTAAACCCTAAACTAGGTAAGAAACTTAGTCTTAAAACAAGCAAAAAGGCAGATTCCCAGAACAGGGGGCGGGCGGGCGCTTGCAAGGGGGCGGGCGGGCGCTTATTTGACCAGAAGGTCTAGCCGAAGGAAAAAGCCATGCAGGCGGGCGCCTGGCTCAGCGCAGGTGGGCGCTCGGTCGACGGGCTGGGAGGGATTTCAGCTGGGTTTACCAAAGTTTCTCACCATTTCTCAAATCAACCAACAATCAATACTTCTCACAAGATAAACAAGGTACCCAAACAACATTTAAACTTAAGAGTGACCAAAATAACATCATCTATCAACCCAAGCCAAGATTAAATCCCATAAATCAAATATGAACTCTTTTTCAAATATCACAAAATGAGTAATCAATCAAACACTTCAAAACTCAACCAAGGATCAATGTATATCATCTAAATCATCACATGAACATAGAATGAGCATTTTAACATAAAATGGGGGAAAGTAAACTTACTTGAAATTTCTCAAAGATGACGGAATTCAAATATTTTTGGTTCTACGCGATCCTATCGACGATCTAAACACATTTCATAAAATGAGCACTAAGAAAAGATGAGAGGAAGAGGATGAAAATGAAGAGAGAAGGGAGAGAGAAATTTTACCTTTCATTAGGGAGAGAGAGAGAGAGAATGCTGGGAGGGAAGGAGTAGGGTGAGGAAGAGAGTGAGCGAGAAGGAAGAGTAGGGAGGGAGTTAGTAAAAGAGATTTAAAAACTTACACTTAGGCCCCCTCACTCTACTAACAAATAACCCAATCAACCCCTCTAACCAATAATTCCCTACTACCCACTTAATACAATATCAACCAAATAATGCTAGGCACAATTTAATATTATGAGATATAAAATGCGCACATAAATATTCAAATAAATAAATAATTCAAATAATTAATTAAGTCATAACTAAATAATTAAATATTTATTATTAGAAAATAGAGACGGGTTTTCGGGTCGTGACAAAAAGTCTCAAGTGACGTGAAACGGAGGGAGTATGAAAAAGACTTATGTACCCTAAAAGTATCCAATTACCTAGACTATTAAATTCTAAAAAAAGAGACAACTTGTAATTAATGACTGGGGGTACAATTGGTATACAAGAGCAAAGTGGTCTTGGAAATAGCAAAACGCCAAGTATTTTGAAACAAATTTTAACTCTTAAAACGTCATGTATTTTGAAACGGATGGAGTACTTATAAAAAGCCTAACATCGAGTAGTGATGATCAAACCTGAACCAATCTCCAATGAGTGTTCTTGGGATCTATAACTTGTGATCTCCAAATGCTTCTCCAAACAAAATTTGAACCAACTTTTCATAGGCCTTTAGAAAAAACTCGCACTGTAAGAATTTGACCTTGAAAACACAACAAAGTGATAAATTTGAGTATTAAGTAAATGCGCAACCAAATATCTCAAGCATTGAACAATTAAGAGATATTAATATCATTCCAAGGCTCTCACATCGGAGAAAAAAACAAAGGCTCCCAATAATTGAGAGAAGTCAAAGGTGTCCAGCAAAGGAGAAAAAACAAAAGATCCCAACAAAGGGAAGAAGACATAGTAATAGAATGAGAAGTAAGGCAACAAAAAACAAATCTAAAAATTAATCATAATTTTGCATTTATTAATTATCAAATTGACAATTAATAAATACAAAATTAGAATTTAACAAAAAATAAAATCAAGAAAATAATAATTGATAGTAATAAATTTAAATGAAATTGAAAATGAAAGAGAGTTGTGCTTCAAACTAGGGCTGTTACACGAACCGAGCTGGTTCGGGCACGGCTCGGGCTCGGCTCGTGAATGCTCGAGCTTGAGTGAGCTCGAGGTGTAGCAAAAACCGATTGTCAAGCTCGTTTTGTTATCGAGCCGACTGTGTTCGGCTCTTTTAGCTCGTTAGAAGCTCGAGTTCGGCTCGATAAGCTCGTTAAAATTGAAGTTTTGTTTTCGAACGGCTCGAATTAAGCTCGAATTCGGCTCGATAAGTTCGTTAAGACCATATTTTTCTTTAAAAAATGTCTAATCTCGAGCTCGGCTCGTTAAAACTCGCGTTCGTTATCAACTCGAGTTGTTCGCGAGCTCGATTCGACTCGAGCTCGAGCAAGCAAGTGGGCTCGAGCTTGAGCTCGATAAGTTTTAAACGAGCTCGAGCTCGACACCCCAAAGCTCGACTCGACTCGTTTACAGCCTACTTCAAACCTTGGCAATGGAAGAGATCAAGAGAAGAAGGGAAGAAGACAAAGAGAGCGCATGCTTCTCGTGTTAACAATTTACATTTCATTAACACACATTCTTACAAATTTAAGTTTTTTTTTTTTTACTCTAACTATAAGAAATTTATTTTTGGTTTCAATGCAAAACTCATAAATATAATTATATTTAATAATTCTTTACTAAAAATACTGTAAATAATTAGTACTCATTTTCAAATACAAGTGCATATTTATTACACGTTTAATATAAAGATATATTATTAATTTTAACATGTTTTTGTTATAAAATCAAGAAAAATTAACTAACTTTAACTATTTTCTTAATAAGTGTATTATAAGTTTTTCCTAAAAAGGGGTCAAAATTAGTATTTTAAGTGCATCTTTTAAAATTTTATAGGTATTTAAATGAATTTCTTAAAATTTAAGCGGTCGAGTGACCTCTTTGGCTTTCACCTAGCCTCATCAATGTCTAGGAATAAAGTTATTTTTTTTAAAAAAAATAATAATTTTTTAAAAAAAATTGAAAATGAAACTTCATACTTCTTCCGTCCGAGTTTAAGGTTTTTAGTTTGACTTTGCAAGCTTATTAAGAAATCAATGCAAACTTGTGTTAAGAATAGTTGTGGGTGAAGGATATAATTGTCCATTCATAAAATAAGCGGCTGAAAAGTAGGCAGGTAAGTGATTTTTTTTTTTGTAATATATGAACTTTATGAGGACAATGTTTTCTAAAACACTATTCATCATTTGCCATTTAAGATGAATCAACTAAAAACTTTAAACTGGAAAATATAAAAAAAAATAAAAAAAAAATAAAAAACCTTAAACTGAGACGGAAAGAGAATAATTTAAGAGAATGTTTCATTATAAGTGAAACCGAAGGATTAGTTAAAGCAAAAGAGTTGGGTTATAAAAAAGAGAAGCAAATATTTTACTCCCTCCGTTTCATAATACATGATGTTTTAGGAGCAATTTTTTGTTCCAAAATACTTGACGTTTTACTATTACCAAGAAAGAATTACTCTTGTTTACCTATTATACCCTTATTCATTAATTGAGAACTATTTCTTGTATAAGTATCTAAATGCCTAGGTAATTGGATACTTTTAGGGGCACATGTCTTTTTAATATGTATTAATTGCATTTTTTTAATATGTGTGAAGAAGTTTAAAATGACATGTATTATGAAACAAATGGAGTATTTGATAAAATAAAAGTTTGCATGCGACGGTATCACATTTAAGCCGAGATAATAAATAGTTCGACTTTTTATGAGCGTATCTGGGGAAGCTCATTTTTTTTTCTTATCATCAAGACATATCTCTCATCACACAAGAGTAATGCTAGGAGCAAAAAATACTCACAAAATCTTGCTTACAACATAAGGTGACGATATTTTATTGATAGAATCAATAATAGACACTCAGATTAAAAATATCAATTAAATCATTGCATCTAAGATTTTATGAGTAAAATTTTACGACTTTATTGTAATATTATTCCTCACAATACTTCCTCCCGATAAAAAATGAGAAATGATAAGTCAAGAAAACATGATTATGGTCAAAACAATGAATGCAACCGAATAAAATAATTAAAGGCGCCATAAAAATAAAAATGTCCTTAAATTCGGACGGTGTGGAAGGACACGTGACGACATAAGAAACCCCGACATGGCCGTCGTCAACACGAAATTACCCCCCACCTGGGCCCCACAACCCCACCTCTTTCCCTCCCACACAAACCGGCCCTTGTGATTCGCTCACTTTACAAAAACGACTCGCCGTCGGTGCCGTCCTCCCCATTTCTTTATCTTTTCCTCAACAAAGTTATCATACTTACCCTCTAACTTTTCCATATTTATCAATTAACCCCCTGACTTTTTCCACTACCCCTCACCACCGTCCGATCAAAAACCCAACCCATTGAGATCATCGCAAAAAGCCGGACAAGAAAATACCGAATCGCAAGGGCAACCTTTAGTCCGACAGTCGGCGCAAATGAAATGAGAGAGAGCCCACGCTTCTCTTGGTGTCCGTACAAAAGTGGGGCCCTTCTTGCTAAACTGCGCCTACTATTTGATGCACATCTATAGAAAATTATTAAGTACTAATGCCAAAATAAATCTCAATATCTTTTTGTTGATTAAAAAAAAAAAATCCTTTAATTTACAAAGATAATTATAAAAAATGAAGCAAGAAAAATCCATCAATTCCCAGATTATTTGATCCAGTCAATTAAAATAAAGACAGCTCTAATCCATCATCAATGAAAAATTTCCAGCACAACCCAGAAAGTAGGGTTCAATTTTACCCGGTATATACATTCAGCACATCCAATTGACTGTCAGGCTGCACTACATTTTATCCATACTAATAAAATTCGTCGTCTTTAGGGTTGATTTGATTTAGATTAACCTGAAAATGACAAATAAAAAATTGAAGGGGAATATGGAAAATTAATGGAGGCGGCTGGCGGTTGGATTTAATTGATTTGATTATGCGATTTCTGACGGTGGGAGGTTGAGATCGAAGGGGAGCGATTTCCTCGGTGAAATTTGGTGAGGAGTGCAATTGACTACCGACGACGAATCGGAATCGCTTTGTGCACCGCCGGCGGCGACGATTGGTTGAAACGCGTTCATTGGTTGGTTCGATCTGAACATGTTGAGATGGTTCGTCATGGTCTCCGTCCGCGAGAGCGCGTGGAAGAAGAACATGGGACGCAAGGTCGGGTACGCGACGGTGTGGTACTGTGACGATAAACTGAGGTTGAGCGACGGAGGAAGCGGTGGAGCGGCGGAGATCGGTGGTTGCGCCGAGCTAGACGATTCCACGGTGCTTGTTTGGCTGGGGCTACGGTTACTGTTGTGAATCAAGCCGCCGGTTGATTTGACAACATCGGCGGCGGTGTTGGTCATGAGTAGTTCCGACGGGGACGGGAAGTTGGTCTTGGCCTTAGCACCACGAAACTCGCGGGCGGCTGTATCATATGCACGCGCCGCCTCTTCAGCAGTGTCGAAGGTGCCGAGCCAAACTCGGCTTTTCTTGCCAGGATCTCTGATCTCCGCTGCGTAACGTCCCCAAGGCCTCTTTCTAACGCCTCTGTAACCTGTCTGCTTGCCGCCGTTAACACCGGAATTGTTCCCATTGACGGCACCGGAGGCGGCGGGTTTCTGCCGGGAGCCATCGTATTTTGTGATATTAAGAAATGAGGAGAGAGAAAAAGTAGAAAGATTGGACATGAGAGTAAAAGGGGGCGGAGGGTTGGTTTTTATAGAAAGGAAAGGAGTAAGTCGCCTCAAATGACACGCTCCATCAAGTAGCGCGTGTACCCCAATTTTAGTGTGTGTTAGGCTCCTGCTCCGTTGGCTAGGGCTACATTCAAGACGTTTTACCACCCACCCAAACTTTACATGTGAAGTTGAAAATAGAGAAAAAAGTAAAAAGGAAAAAAGGAAAAAAAATAAAAAAATAAAAGAAAGAGAAAGAATTGTGGGAGCAAGGAGAGTTGGATTCAATATAGTCCGAATTAATTAGAAAGTGTTTTAGAATTTAATGGTGCATAAAAATGTTACTCAATTAGCATCGGTTAGACCGGCAAATGTGTCAAAATACAATCTTACCTTTAATTGATGGGCGAACGACATGTATTATGTATTTTGATGACACGAGATCTTAAAATAGTAAAATTTCTACTACTCCTTGTACAATGGTCCATGTGTACCAAAAATATCATCTTCCCTTTTATAACTGAAAATGACGTTTTATATCGGTTGTATTTTGATGACACGAGATTCAAAAGTAGTAAATTTTCCATTAAACTTTTTTTTCACCCACTCCTTATACACTATTTTTAATTAAATAATTTGTCCAAATTAGTAGATGAGATTGTGTGCTTTTAGTTGGAGTGGTAACAAATCAATAATTTCATCGACCCATAAAGCGAGTAAATAAGAATTTTCTACTCCAACTAAAAGCGCACAGAGTATCAAAACCTTGATAAATGAGTAACTAGCGCATGACAACTCAGTGTGCCAATATTTGAGTTCTAAATATGTTGATTTTGTAAATCTCAATTGATTCAACTATTAATGCATAAATTCATGTCACAAGTATATGTCTTGAATGGCCAGCTGTGAAAATCGTATTCTTTATTCAAGTTTGTTGTTTTAAAAATGAGATCTTTGCAAGTTAAGAAACAAGATTTATTATGTTATTCTAGATATTGTTTGCTGCATGCATGACTATTTTACACTTTTGAGAGAAAGATACACCATTTTTCATGTCATTGAACCAATGGAAAAATCATTTGAAATATGTAAATGTAAAGTTGATTTAGATCTATTACAATGCCAGTCCAGTCTCGTGAGCGAAGAAAGTTCAATTCAGTTAAAGGATTGAAAATGGCTCGATTCTTAAGTCAAGTGTCCAAGTTAGTCGCAATTTGACGAGTCGTAACTAAGCTAGGTGGTTGCAAGTAGTGAGTGCAAGATGACACCCGTTACGTATACGCACATAATGAATAACACATTAACTTACAAAATGATATCCACAACTCTATAATCTTCTACCAAGACTGTAATCGATACAGGAGATCACAACTATGGCTTCCCTGACTCCGATGGCAATCAACCCCATCTTTGTATTGAAATTGTCTTGAATTCATGGAATAGAACCATATTTTTATGTTTCAAGAGGGAGATGTAGACAAATCAATTGACGCCTAAGATTAGTTGTACCAATCCGTCCTTGTATTTTAATTATGACGGCCATCTTTGCTAGCTATCAATTGAGTTACACGTGACACAATTTAATGACTCAAATTAAAATTAGATGAAGAGACCAATTGCATGAGGTATGTGGATGATTTTTATTTTTTCTTAATTTGTGCAGAGTGTTAATTTCATTATTAAAAAAAAAAAAACTATAATACAAGGCTTTATAATTGGGTAGTTTGTCTAAAAATTTAATTTCACCATGTCCAAATTAGGTTAGGTTTTTAACTAAAAATTCCAAAATAACTGTGCATTTTTTTTTCGAAATCAAACTACTATTACCATTAGATTAAGGGTAAAAGCACAAAAATATGAGTAGGCTCTCTACAAATATCAGAGGCTCAACCCAAGTATTATCATTCATTACAATGGCAGTTATAGATACATAAAAAATGTAAGAAGAAAGATGACGAAAGTGGATGTTCGTGCATAAAATTGTACTAGCATTCTTGATCTTTCACCTTGTATCTCTAGTAGCATTACCCTGAAATGCACAGATGCCTCTCCAAGCGTAACTTAGAAATTGCCATATATCGGCATTCACAAAATCCCCCATCGATAAATATTTAGCGTTGAAAATTCTATCATTTAAGGCTTCTGGGTTAGAAATAAATTGTCAACCGAACTTTCCAAGCAATGCTATTATCCTCCACTTACGAGTCAACAATGATGATCGGAAAACAAAACAAAAGAACAAGGCTCCCACAATGGAGAGAATGCAAAGGCTCCCACAACGGAGAGAATACAATAAATCAAACATCATTTCAACAATCTTCCTCTTCACTTATTCAAAAACTAAAACGAAAAATCTAAAAAAGCAAAAATTAGAAAACAACTAGATCTGGAAGTAGATTTAGAAAAATAACTCTGTCGAAATCTAAATCCAAATCAAAGAGAAAAATTAATCAAAAAACCTTACCAAATCTATGGAAATTTTGAAGAAGAAGAAACAAACTGTGAGAGAGAACGGTAATGGTGAGAGCGGTTCTTGGCGTTAAAACTAATTGTGCATTTAATGCATTAGAACTTGTTTCATTTTAATTAGGGATGGCAACGGGTCGGGCACGGGCCGGGTTTCTTCAAACCCGAACCCGACCCGGAGTAAAACTTGTGTTTCCCGAACGCGCCCGCCCCGGACACCACTATACCCGTATTCGGCCCGAACCCGCCCGAAAATCACCAGAACCCTAATCTTTGAAGGCTGAAGCCCAGAAGTTTCAGGGGAGAACGAGTGTCCATTCCGGCTGCCTTCCGCCACAGAAAACGCCATAGCAAGTAAAACAGAAAAGAACAAAGTATACTCTAGCAGATTTGGGAACTTTTTGAAGTAACATTCAAGATATGAAGTGTAGAGAGAGAAGGAAAGGGAGAGGGGGAGAGAGAGAGAGAGAGCAAAAAAAGAGGCTGAGGAGTGAAGCCTTTCTCTGGAAACGATTAATTGCGCATAATGGCTAAAGCGGGAGAGAGATCAGCTTGCATTAGAGAATAGCTTCCATTTGGGCAGAGAATTAGGGATTTAGGTTTTAGAGAGAGAAAGTGACAAAGAAAAAAAGATTAGAGAAAGAAGGGCGAGACTGATGTGAGGTTGTGTTAGTGGGTGGGGTAGGACTAGGCTATGTGTACATTACAAAGAAAATGAAGTACTACTACATACAACAAGTATAAATTTGTATGCAATTGCCTTGTAGTCCGGGTCGGGTCGGGACGGGTTTTGCGCTCTAACCGGACCCGAACCCGACGGGTTTTGAATGTTGCTTACCAAACCCGCCCTATCCCGGAGCACCCCGGGTTCGGTACAATTTGTAAGATCATGGATTGCAACACAAGTCATTTAGTGAATTCCATACATAAAATCATAAGTATAATGTTAATATAAAGTGTAGTCAATAATAAAATGTGTAGAATTCTTGAAATGTAATTTATCTATTTATGATGGGCAAAATGGTAAATTAACTGAAAATGTTTGTCAATGACTTTCTGAGAACAGATGTTACCTCAAGTGTTAAGCAACACCCCAGGTAACACTCCAGACGGACAGAAAATACACACACAAAAATAGTAGAGTTTTTGCAGCGGAAAATAAATAGCACAAGAGAAATATTTTTCTCAAGTTATATAAATATAACTTGAGATGCCTAGATGGCGAAAACCTTATAATCAAAACCAATTACAAAGTTTAAAATGGTTCCCTATACAAACTATGATATACTCTCTATGGAACCAAAGTAAGAACAAAGTACAAGATTCTATCCTAACCAAAACTCACTCAAACCCGAAGTATTTGAGTGATAAAAGAGTGTATGGAAGAAAGAATCTCAAAAGGAGCCAAGAGTACTTTGGTCTTTTTGTGCTATGGATGTGTGTATAAAATTGGCTTCACTTCAATCTTCATCCAAGCATCTATTTATAGCCAACCAAAACTTGGAGGCTACACAAATAACAGCCTTGGGCTGTTTGTGATCGTGTGAGGAGGGTGGAGAGAGTGAGTGGGCTTGCTCTCCACTTTTTGTGCTAAGACTTGGTCTTCCTTCCATGAATTTCTCAACCGCAAGCTTGATCCCCAAGTCCTAGCTTCACCGTGTTGTACTCCAAGCTTCCAATGCCTTGTACATCTTCAATTAATCAGCAACTACCATTGGACTTGGTCTTCTTCACATTTACCATATTTAACACATGTTAAATATGTTTGTTATTCCCTCTTTTACTCGGCATTTATGAATAACTCTTCAACAATTTATTCTCCACCTTTTTAACTCCATAAACCAACTTTATTATTACCTGAAATATGGACCAACATCTTGAAAATAATATTAGGACATTAGTGTAAAAATTACATTAGAAAGAAATATCAAATTACAAAGAATTTCGTCACAGCACTTGGACTGTCAGTGGCAACATCCGAGGTAACACCTCAGTTCTGCACTAACAATCTCCCCCTTAATTTGAGATTTTTTTCCAATCACCTAAGTGTTGGTACCTGCAAAACAAGTTAGCCATATAGCATGATAACAGAGCAAAAACCCAAGTTAAACTCCCCCTTAATGTAGGAGTTAAACAATCAAACAAAGATTTACAAAACAATACTAATCAACCACATATTTCAAATGCTTCTAACTAGTAGTTTTAAAAAAAAACTAATGTAAATCCAAGTTTTTTAAAAAAAACATAAAAACCAACATAAGATCCGAAAATAAAACACCATAAAAAAACCACCAAAGTATGAAATTTTTTAAACCAACCACCACAAAATAAATAGTTTAGAAACCAAAGAACCAAATTGTTTTGGAACCAAACCCCAAGAAAAAATCATTGCCCAATTTAATGGCAACATCAACCTTCAGGAAAGATTTTCCTCTTTTACTCTTCTTCTGTGTCTTCGTCCTCTTCTTCCTGTTCATCTTCCCCAGCACTTGTACCAGCATCTTCAGTAGCACCTGCAGCATCAGCAGCATCTGTAGCAGCACTCGTACCAGCACTTGTACCAGCACCTCCCCCTGATTGGGAAGAAATCAGATTAACAAAGCTTGCTGTGTTGTCTTTTAGTAGGGTCCAATCTTGAACAATTCTCCCCAAAATCACATTTTGTTTTTCAAGAAATGCTAGGACAGTCGTCTTTGGGATTGAGGGAGAATCAGTGCCCAGAAGATGTGAGACACTAGCCATCATTTCAGCATTAGTACCTGCAAACATGCTTGGAGAAGAAGGAATAAAGGTCGGACAATCTGAGGTAGCACCTTTCCCAACACCTCGAGATGGAATGGACGAACTTGACAAAATGATATCTTTCGACTTATCCCAAGGTAAGTCACCGATGTATCTAATACCACCCTTTCCCTGTTTAGTCAAAAGACTATCCACTCGGTAATAGTCAAGCTCATGAGTATACTCGTCCGAATCCATAAGTTGAAAATTTTGGGATTTTATCACTTGGAAAATGAGAGAAGGATAAGGCAAATATGAGATCGATTTCTTCTTTCCCCAAGTGGCTAAATGTTTAAAGATCAAACTCCCAAAATTCAGTTTTCGGTTCGTCCCCAACTTATGCAAAACCCTAGCTTGTTCTAAGGTTACATATTGTTCATTTTTGGTGGGGAGCCAATTAAAAATGCACAATTTGTGCAGAACCGAAAATAAAGAGGTGAGGTGAGAAGCAAGAAAGTGTTCATCCCTTTTGGTAGGCCATCTCTCTACCACATTGTTCGACAGAACCTTCGCAATATCATCCCTATCGGCTAGTACACCATCATCATCACAGTGAGGCATTTTAAGCACCTTATTGATCAATGACGGATTAATCTTAAAAATCCTTCTTCTAAGAAAAAACGTGCCGAATTGCTTGGAGTTTTCATTATCAAGATTGGGATGAAGGTTGGCTTAAAAGTTTCGAACAATGGCATCTACATAGTTTGATGGATAGAGATTGGCATTTAAAAAATTTCTATCTTTCAAAAACTGATAAACACCATGTTTCTTGAGGTTAGCTTCATCGATATACTTCTCACGATGCATTTTCAAACTAGAAATTTCAAGCCACTTTTCCATGTTGGCTCTTTTGTAAAATTCCAAAGTGAGAAAAGGTTTTTGAAAAGCTTCATCATCATTATCAAAGCTAGCTTCCAGAACATCATCAGAAGTCCCAAACAAATCAGAGGAGGTAACCGGGGCTATAGGAGGTTTAGAAGAGCGGGATGTTACCTTAGATGGTTTCGGAGGTCTGCCAGCACCCGAGACAACACTCTGTTTCCCCTTGGCTTTTGTCACTCGCTTTTGATCTGCAGCAAGAGTTTCTTCCTCTTTTTCTACCCAAGTACCCAGGCTCTCTACAGATTGAGTTCGTTCAGCTGATTGAACAACAAAATTCTGGTCCGAGTTGTGATCGGAAGAGAGACCGAGAGATTCTTCTTCTTCCTTGTCGGAGACATGTACTGGGTCATCAGAAGCGTTGGAAGGAACTTTTGACATTGCCTTTGCATTTAGACGGTTGGAGGTCCTCTTTCGAGCTTGTGGATCTGCGCCAATTTTGGTTGAAGTTGACGGAGCTTTTCTCTTGATTCGTTTAGTGGCGGAACTTGGAGGTTTTGAAGCAGTCGCCGGGAGTGGTGGACGAGCTGAGGTAGCTACTTGTGAGGGCTCATCAATGGACATTGCAATTTGTTGAGAAATTTGGGAAACAATTGGTGAGATGTCCATGGGTGAGGCAACACGTGAGGCATCACCCGGTGACTCCTCCAATGGTGCCGGTTGGATAGGGTTTTGAGGGGGTTTCACCATTGTTGAATTTTAATGGAGGATTTGGGAGAATTTTTGGAGAAGGGTTTTGAGGGTTTTAGGTTGTCGCCGGTTTTGGGTTGTCGCCGATTGAAGAAGGCGGTGAGGAGAGGGAGAGTTAAAAAGAGTTTTGGTGAGAAAAATAAGGAGAGTAATTAGGAAGAGATTTTTAGGGAGGTTAAAAAATGTGAAAAGGGATAAACAATTAATTCAAACTTAACTCTTATCATTTAAATTAACTAAACCCCTATTTTTCCTCACATTTAAAACTAACCTAAATTAAATCACCCTATTTACAAGCACACAACTAACAAACTCCCCTGCACATTCGTTTTTTTTTTTTTTTTTTTAAATAATATATAAAACGAAAAAAATAAAGATGGTAAAATGAATGATGTAACAATCTCTCAAATATTTGAAGATAGATTCCTAAATTGTAGGGAAATTGTTACAACTATATTTTACCTAAAGTAAAAGATTTGTTTTAGACTTTTTCAAAATTGTAAACTCTTTTTCTTTAAATAAAAAGACTTTCAAACTTTGAAAGTTTAAAAAACAATTCTGAAAATAAATTAAAATTAAAAAAAAAACGAATGTAGCACACACTAATGTGTTGATGGCAATGATGGTAACACTTAAGATAACATCCGTGATAAACATCCCTTATTGAATTTATATTAAGGCAATTAAGGCGAGATGGACCTCATTTTTGAACACATGAGGCAGAAATATGCTTCTATAATAAGCATTTTGAGGTAAAACAAGCTTGCCAAAATAGAATACTTTAGGCAAAACAAATCTAGTAATATAGATATTAAAAGCTTGTTCTTCATCTTCAAACACTTAAAAATAAACATGATTTACACATCTTTATCTACAAGAAAGCATCGTAGTAGTGAGCTCCGTGCCCCGAGTCCTTATAAAGTGTAAGCATGTTTTAGTGATTTGTACTGTTCAAGTAGGAAACATTGTAGTAGCGAACTCCATGTTCCTAATACTTAGTACAAAATCACTAGATAATATCCCCTTTTGGCAAGAGTGCATCGTCGCAGCGAACGCCGTGCCCCGAGCTACTAAGGAAATATTATAAGTGTTTTTAGCCTTTTTGCCTTTTTTTTTTTTTTTTTTTTAAAAAAAAAGAATTAGTGACCTTGTCACTTTTGAGTTTATAGGGATGTTGTCAATAATGTTACCTAGAGTGTTATCCTACCATAACAAAAAGGTTAGCATGTGCCACCATCAATGAATAGAAAATACTACTCATTGACAGATTAAAACAAAAACAAAACAATAATATACAAGTGTTATCTCAGATGCTGGTAGCACTTGAGGTAACACCAGAAAACAGGAGATTTTTAGAGATTACAAAGACCAAGAGAGTTCTTCAAGAAAGAAAATCTCTCAAGGTCTAAGGCTTTTGTAAAAAAGTCCGCTAATTGATACTTGGTATCAATATGCTCTATAGCTATTAAGCCTTTTTCAACCATATCTCTTAAAAAATGATGACGGATATCAATGTGTTTTGTGCGGGAGTGTTGGACAGGGTTCTTGGAAATGTTGATGGCACTCAGACTATCACAGTACATGATCAAATTTTTACTCTCAAGCCCATAGTCGTCTAACATATGTTTTAGCCATATTAATTGAGTACAACAGCTCCCTGCTGCCACGTATTCAGACTCAGCAGTAGAGAGCGACACACAATTTTGTTTACGACTATACCATGATACTAGATTATTACCCAAGTAAAAACACCCCCACTAGTACTTTTTCTGTCATCTATATCCCCCGCCCAATCCGAATCACTAAAGCCTACTAGATTTGTATTTGTATCTTTAGCATACCAAATTCCTAATTCGCTTGTTCCGGAAACATATTTAATTATCTTTTTCACAGAATTAAGATGAGAGACTTTGGGGTTGGATTGGTATCGTGCACAGACACACACAGAAAACATAATGTCGGGTCGGCTAGAGGTAAGGTAAAGAAGGCTACCAATCATGGAACGGTAAAGGGTAGGATCGACTGCTTCTCCCCCTTCATCCTTGCCGAGTTTAAGTGTAGTAGCCATAGGAACCGAGGAACTTTTTGACCCCTCCAAGCCGAATTTCTTGACTAGATTTTTAGCGTACTTGCTTTGTGAGACGAATATTCCATCGGGTAGTTGTCTTACCTGCAAGCCAAGAAAGAAGTTTAGTTCACCCATCATGCTCATCTCGAAAGTTGATGTCATAGCCTCTACAAAATCATTTAAGCAAATTTTTGAAGTAGATCCATAGACTATGTCATCAACATAGATTTGAGCAATGACAAGTTCCTTTCCATGTTTGTCAATGACTTTCTGAGAACAGATGTTACCTCAAGTGTTAAGCAACACCCCAGGTAACACTCCAGACGGACAGAAAATACACACACAAAAATAGTAGAGTTTTTGCAGCGGAAAATAAATAGCACAAGAGAAATATTTTTCTCAAGTTATATAAATATAACTTGAGATGCCTAGATGGCGAAAACCTTATAATCAAAACCAATTACAAAGTTTAAAATGGTTCCCTATACAAACTATGATATACTCTCTATGGAACCAAAGTAAGAACAAAGTACAAGATTCTATCCTAACCAAAACTCACTCAAACCCGAAGTATTTGAGTGATAAAAGAGTGTATGGAAGAAAGAATCTCAAAAGGAGCCAAGAGTACTTTGGTCTTTTTGTGCTATGGATGTGTGTATAAAATTGGCTTCACTTCAATCTTCATCCAAGCATCTATTTATAGCCAACCAAAACTTGGAGGCTACACAAATAACAGCCTTGGACTGTTTGTGATCGTGTGAGGAGGGTGGAGAGAGTGAGTGGGCTTGCTCTCCACTTTTTGTGCTAAGACTTGGTCTTCCTTCCATGAATTTCTCAACCGCAAGCTTGATCCCCAAGTCCTAGCTTCACCGTGTTGTACTCCAAGCTTCCAATGCCTTGTACATCTTCAATTAATCAGCAACTACCATTGGACTTGGTATTCTTCACATTTACCATATTTAACACATGTTAAATATGTTTGTTATTCCCTCTTTTACTCGGCATTTATGAATAACTCTTCAACAATTTATTCTCCACCTTTTTAACTCCATAAACCAACTTTATTATTACCTGAAATATGGACCAACATCTTGAAAATAATATTAGGACATTAGTGTAAAAATTACATTAGAAAGAAATATCAAATTACAAAGAATTTCGTCACAACACTTGGACTGTCAGTGGCAACATCCGAGGTAACACCTCAGTTCTGCACTAACATTAACATTGCTAAAGCTTGAAAGGGTGTGGTCCCTAAATGAAGTGTCACCATGTTTACCATTTAAAGGCCTCTCCATCAAGCCTAAAACATACTTCATTCTTACTTTCTCTCATCTAAATTACTTCATAATGTTGGAAGACTTTTGAGAGATTAAGAGACACTTATAATTTAGAAGAACACTTCTCCCTACTTGTTCTTCATTTCTCCCTTCAACATTAACTATGGATTCAACAGGTATTATACGCTTCCTCCTTCATCTCCTTCCTTAATCTCCTTCTAAATATGAGTATGGCATTCAGGGTCAAAAATTGTTCCAACAATTGGTATAAGAGCCTGGTTATTTTTTAGTTTGAGTTGAGTTGTTTAAAGAAAGCCTTTAAACGTTTTAAATTTTGATTCATTCTTCCTGTTGAATCATAAAGTTATGATGTTGATTAGAGACTCTAATTCATTTATAGAGTGCTGATATTCATCATATGAATTAAAGAAAATGGTTTGAAAAGTTTTGTTCATTAAAAATGGTTCAAGTAAGATTATCTCTTCATAACATGGTTTTATGTTTTAAGTACATACCATGTGGATCTACTCACTTGATTCCATTGTTTTTAGGGAAGATTATCCCTATATAACGTGATTTTATGTTTTAAATATATACCATGTGGATCTACTTGCAATTCGTTTGGCTTTTGGGAATAAATTAAACAAAAATTCAGAAAGTGCAGAACAATCTGCACGGCCGAGTCCTTTGTTTTGCTCGGTCGTGCACCTTGAATTCTTGAACCGGTGCTACTGGAATAGGGTGGTCCGGCCGGGTATTAGGCATGGTCCGGTCGGATCCCCTAGGGTTTTGAAACGGTGGGATTTTTCATGCATTGGTCCGGCCGGGTTGTGTTCTAGGTCCGACCGGATTTTTGTTTAGTCCGGGCGGGTTGTTATGTTGATCCGGGCGGACCTCTTTGTTCTGAACGGTCGTGTCTTTTATTTTGCGCGGCTGTGCACAACATGTCGAAAAGGAAATTCATTCTGTTGGTGGTGCTCGGCCGTGCACTTCTCTATGCTCGGTCGAGCAGACACTATTCACATGTTTTGGAATTTTTTAAGTTTCTGCACCATTTTGTTTCCCCTTTTGAACAAAACATACATTATTTCAAACCTAAAAGTCTTGATTAATTATATGCTTAAACAATTTTGTTCATTGTTTAAATAATATTATCGCCTAAGTGATTAACGTTATTTAAACCTAAAATTGTTAAAGTGTTGAGTGTATAAGTTGATATGTGAATGACATGAATTTTCCAAAGAAGATCTTGACATTTGACTAAACTTGTGCATTCATGTGATGACAAATAAAATGAACATTAAGTTGTTTTATTAAATGCTTAAGACTACCCAAAGGAAGATTATGCATTTAATCAAATGTTGTTCAAATTACTTGTCATCTAAGGCAATTATTTATGAGTCAATTCGCAATCCAAAGATTAGTTTTGATGTCATGTTAATTACCTTATTGATGGATTTCATTGATATAATTAATCATTTATTCATATTGTAGTTTCTTATAATGTTTTTGTATTCATTCTTGTTCTCGATTATCAACAGATTTACTTATTGCTTCATCCGTGATTACTGCTATGAGTACCTTACCGATGCTTAAATAGGACTAATTTTAAAACTTGGAAAACAAATAATTATGATATTGGGCTATATTGACCTAGAACTCGCATTAAGGGATCCGTTTCTCTTCTTATTGCTTAAGTGCTGAGAAGTGAAAATAATCCAACCGCGTGAGCCTAATGATAATAAAGAATGTTGTCCCGGGGACCTTTTGGACAGTGTCTCCGAGGATGTTGATGCTGAAACGTTCCTTGATACCCTTGAGGAAACTTGTTTCCATAAGATATAAGGGTACCGGGAATTTAAGGGAGTACATTTAGAAATAGTTCACCTATCGACAAAACTAAAAGCACTTAAGTCCGGGATATCGAAAGATATTCTTATGCATTTAGTTTTGATCTTAAATGTGCTCATTTTGCATCTACCTTTTCTCATGGGACAAGAGAAGAGGGAAAGAAACTGTGGTTGCAAGTAATGAGAAGTCTAAGGGATCATCTAATGATCATAAAGAAATGCTTCTTTTGCAAGGACCTCACTAACATGAAGTTCGATTACCCTAAGTATCACGCTTGGCGTGAAAGGTATATCATTTGGTTTTGTTTGTATTGTATTGAGGCTAATTTGGTTTCAATTCCTACATATACATGGTGATTGGATTTTGGTGCAACCAATCACATAAGGATATTTAAGTAGGATTGCCTAAATTACCGAAGACCTAGTAAAGATGAAGAAATTCATCTATATATAAACTAAGAATCCGGTTGAAGTTAAAGGCATAAAGACTTTTCAATTATTGTTAAGTACTAAGTATTATTTTGTATTAAATAATACATTTATTGTACCGTCATTTGAACGGAATTTATTATATATCACAATATTGAACAAGAAATGTGATTTTTTTGTTCATTTGGTAATAATAAGATGTGATCTTTATTTTAATTCCAAGGTTGTTGGTACAACGTACTTTGTCAAGTATTCTTTAATTATTTGACACTACTCAAACAATAAATGAATCTTATGATGATGAAACCAAAATATAAATCAAAAGTTATCAAGTGAAAATTCATATACCTTATGGCATAAGCATTTGGGTCATATCTCCTTAAGGAGAATTGACAAGGTTATGTAAAAAAGAATCTTGAACAAACTTGATATTCCGGAAAAGACTTTTGTATTAAAAGCCTAAAAGGAAAATTTACAAACATTAAAAGAAAAGTATTCTCGAGAGCATCAAGTGTTCTAGAACTAATGGGTAGTTGTGAACCATTCACTACCCCTTCATAGAATGGTTAACAACAATTTATTACGTTCATAGAGAATTACTCTCATTATGAATACATTTATTTACTTCATGAAAAGTCTCAATTTTGGATGTTTTTCAAGTCTTATAAAACCTAAGTTGAAGTCAACTTAGAAAGACTATTAAGAATGTTAAGTCCGATCATAGTGGTGAATACTATGATTGAAATAACGATTTTAGGGAACAACGCCCGGGTTCTTTTTTTTTTTTTGCTCGCTATATAGAAGAGTGTGGGATTGTCACTCACTACACTATGCCGGATACGGATTATATGAATAGTGTAGATGAGAAACGTAGTAAAATCCTTAAGGATATGGTAAGAAATATGATTTCTTAACCTCACACATTATGGGCGATACATTGAAAAACCGCAAATTTAATTTTCATTAGAGCTTCCTCTAAAGTTACTAATAAAAACCCTTGTGAATTATGGACAATTTAGAAACCGTCCTTAAATCATCTTCATTTATGGGGTTGTCCAGTAGAAGCTAGGCCTTATAGGCCTAATAAGGGCAAACTGGACGCTAAAACTATTAGTAGCAAATTTGTGGGGTATGCCGAGAGATCTAGGGGATATAAATTTTACAACCCGAAAACTAAAACATTTTAAAATGAGAAAATGCTAGGTTCTTTGAAGATGTTGAATTTAGTGGGAGATTAGGAGTAATATTTTGAATTTGAAAAAGGAAGATGCATTTTTTTCATTACTTCTTCCCATAAGTTCCAAATTTGATATCATTGTTTTGTACTTGATATTCAAGAAGAACATACAATTCAAAATAAAGATTTCCGTATAAATATTGAACATCATGAAAATGTTGATCATAAGGATGAAATTCAACAACCTCAAAATGAGGTAGAACTGGTGCCTTTTAGGAGATCCAATAGAGTAAGAAGAAAGTGCAAATTCGGATGATTATAAAGTGTATATAGCCGAGAATAAATGACACTTAGGTTTAGTGGGATATGAGCCTCTCATGAAACCATTAATAGTCCTAATTCTCATATAGTGAATTAATGTCATAAATGAAGAGTTAAAATCTATAAAGATAACAACATTTGGAATCTTGTCCCATTACCTAAAGATGTGAAACCTATTATGGGTCTTTAAGACCAAAAGGATTCACAAGGTAATATGGAAAGATATAAAGCCATCTAGTTGTTAAAGATTTTACTCAAAAGGGAGACATTAATTATAAAGAAAACACCTTTTCCGGTATCTTCTAAAAACTCTTTTAGATCATTATGGCACATATGGCGTATTATGGTCTTGAGTTTTATCAAATGGATATAAAGATAACTTTCCTTAATGGAGACATTGAGGAATCTATGGCTGATTTGGATCAAACTAAGCAATTAGTTTGTGAACGTAAGAAATCCATTTGTAGGCTCAAGCAAAGCTTCTCGTCAATGGTACTTAATAAAGTTATTCTTTCCTTTAGTTTTGAAACGAATCTTGATTAAAAATTGTGTATACCATAAGTTCAGTGGGAGTAAATTTATAATTTTGGTCTAATATGTGGATGATATTTTGCTTACTAAGTAATGATATGAACCTTTTTAAGGAAACTAAGAAATTTCTTATTTGAAATGAAAGATCTTGGTAAGGCATCTTTGTATTATGAATCCAAATTCACCGTGATCGCTCACGAGGTGTTTTAGGATTATAACAAAAGACCTATATGGAAAAGGTATTACAAAAGGTTTAGCATGCAAAACTGTAAACCACTTGACACTCCTAATTTTAAAGTCTCGAACAGTGTCCTAAAAGTAATTTTTGATCCAAGTATATGGAAAAGATCAATTTTGCATCAGCAGTAGGGAACTTAATGTATGAGTGAATCTTATATTTATTTATTGGGATGCTTGGTCAATACCAAAGCAATCCGGAAGAGAACATTAAGTAGCAGCCAAAAGAATGATAAAAGTATTTAAAAAACACTAAAGAACTACTTGCCTATATTTAAAGTCGGATCATTTTGAGATCATTAGGTATTCCGATATTAGTTAAATTATGTGGCTGTATATGTTTATTAATGGACTGCGAATTGTCAACAAGTGTCGAAAGACCGCTTAAATTTTAAGGTGACAATCGGACGGTAGTCTTATAACAACAAGAGTTAAAGAAAGTCTAAGCATATAGACATTAAGTTTCTTGTTGTGAAGGAAAATGAACGAAAGAAATACAACTTATAGAAACAAACTCTATTTAAATGATCCATTTATGAAAGCGTTATCATCTTCAGTGTTTCACGAGCATATTGCTCATATGGGTGTAACAACTTTTGATAACATTTAGTATAGTGGGAGTTTGTGTTGTTCTTTCATTAATTGTTCTATTATTTAAAGTTTTGATCTCATTTGGTTAAGTTGGACTAGTTGAAATAATATGGATTTATTCATTATGTTCCATGCTGCACATCTACACTTTTGATCTATGTCATTTAGTTGGATTAGTATACGTGATTACTGTGGGTTTAGTTGCGAATCAATTACAACGACTGCCCCTTTATTCCTTATACTTGGATGACTAATGGACGAGATTGTTATAAATGACAATAAAGTGCGCACATTTGGTTGTCATTTGTATTATATTTATGTTTTAAAGGAAAGACTTGTTTTGCAACCCAAGTGGGAGATTGTAAGATCATGACTTGCAACACAAGTCATTTAGTGAGTTCCATACATAAAATCATAAGTATAATGTTAATATAAAGTGTAGTCAATAATAAAATGTGTAGAATTGCTGAAATGTAATTTATCTATTTATGATGGGCAAAATGGTAAATTAACATTGCTAAAGCTTGAAAGGGTGTGGTCCCTAAATAAAGTGTCACCATGTTTACTATTTAAAGGCCTCTCCATCAAGCCTAAAACATACTTCATTCTTACTTTCTCTCATCTAAATTACTTCATAATGTTGGAAGACTTTTGAGAGATTAAGAGACACTTATCATTTAGAAGAACACTTCTCCCTGTAAGATCATGGCTTGCAACATAAGTCATTTAGTGAATTCCATACATAAAATCATAAGTATAATGTTAATATAAAGTGTAGTCAATAATAAAATGTGCAGAATTCCTGAAATATAATTTATCAATTTATGATGGGTAAAATGGTAAATTAACATTGCTAAAGCTTGAAAGGGTGTGGTCACTAAATGAAGTGTCACCATATTTACTATCTAAAGGCCTCTCCATCAAGCCTAAAACATACTTCATTCTTACTTTCTCTCATCTAAATTACTTCATAATGTTGGAAGACTTTTGAGAGATTAAGAGACACTTATCATTTAGAAGAACACTTCTCCCTACTTGTTCTTCATTTCTCCCTACAACATTCATAATGGATTCAACAGGTATTATCTCGCTTCCGCCTTCATCTTCTTTCTCAATCTTATTCTGAATATGAGTATGGCATTCAGGGATCATAAATTGTTCCAACAATTGGTATCAGAGCCTGGTTATATTTTGGTTTAAGTTTGAGTTCTTTTCGGGAAAGCTTTTATGATTTATTCGATTCATTTTTTCTGTTGAATCATCAAGTTTTGATGTTGATTAGGACTTAATTCATTCATAGAGTACTGATAATCATCATCTGAATTTAAGAAAATGTTTGAAAAGTTTTGTTGAATGAACACAATGGTTCAAGTGTGACTATCCCTTCATAACATGGTTTTATGTCTAGTGCATACCATGTGGATCTATATACTTGATTCCATTGTTTTAAAGCAAGATTATTCCTAAATAACATGGTTTTATGTTGTAAAGAACATACCATGTGGATCTACTTGTTGTTCATTATTTTTGGGACAAAATTTAGAAAAGTGCAGCAAAGCATGCATGAAACGGTGGCTTTAGCCCGGTCGGGTCTTATGTTCTGCCCGGTCGGGTATTATAAGTTGCCCGGTCGCGCATATACACTATTCACAGGTTTTTGCTTTTTCAAAGATGTTGCACAATTTTGTTCCTCTTTTGAACAAAACATACATTTTTTCAAACCTTAAAGCCTTGATTAATTATATGCTTAAATAATTTTATTCATTGTTTAAATAATATTATCGCCTAAGTGATTAACGTTATTTAAATCCAAAATTATTTAAGTGTTGAATGTTTAAATTAATATGTGAATGACTTGAATTTTTCAAAGAAGATCTTGACATTTGACTAAACTTAAGCATTCATGTGATGACAAATAAAATGAACATTAAGTTGTTTTATTAAATGCTTAAGACTACCCAAAGGAAGATTATTCATTTAATCAAATGTTGTTCAAATTACTTGTCATCTAAGGCAATTATTTATGAGTCAATTCGCAATCCAAAGATTAGTTTTGATGTCATATTAATTACCTTATTGATGGATTTCATTGATATAATTAATCATTTGTTTGTTATGTAGTTTCTTATTTATGTTTTGTTTTTTCATTCTTTTGTCCTAAAAAACCCAACAGATTTACTTATTGTTTCATCCGTTATTACTGCTATGAGTACCATACCGATGCTAAATGGGACTAATTTTAAAAACTTGGAAAACAAATAATTATGATCTTGGGCTATATGGACTTAGAACTCGCATTAAGGGATCTGTTTCTCTTCTTATTGCTTAAGTGCTGAGAAGTGAAAATAATCCAACCGCGTGAGCCTAATGATAATAAAAAATGTTGTCCCGGAGACCTTTTGGACAGTGTCTCCGAGGATGTTGATGCTGAAACGTTCCTTGATACCCTTGAGGAAGTTTGTTTCCATAAGGTATAAGGGTACCGGGAATTTAAGGGAGTACATTTAGAAATAGTTCACCTATCAACAAAACTAAAAGCACTTAACTCCGGGATATCGAAAGATATTCTTGTTGGTAGTGGTGCCCTAGGCACGTTTAATAAACGTTGTAATTGTTATCATTTATTTCATATCAATAAAGAGATGTTTTGATTATTATTATTGTTCATGTTTACTTATAATAATCTCCGTCCCTAGTACTTGTTAAGCACTAGTATAAAGGCTAAATGATCATAGGATGATCATGTTAGATTTATGGGTACTTGTTTGGAACAAGGTACTGGACATGACCCGCTCTATGAGATTTATGTCATGGTCTATGTCACACATATATCTCATATTAGTTATGTCATTTGAATCCTTAGACATGAAGTTATTATAGTCTTCCACTTGATGAACATTATGTTTGACATATTCAAACGCTACTTTTAACCGAGTGGTTATAAAGGGTATGATTGGCATAATCGGATTCACGTAGGGAAGAATAATAAGCTAAATGGATTTGTCCCTCTTCGGAGAGATATCAAGCTTGGGCCTCTCGTAGGAATGATGTTGATGAAATGTTCGGCCGGACTCAAATGAATTGATTGGATCAATGTCATTTGGATTATCAACATATTCGGAATCGAGAAAGTATTGAACAAAACAAGTTGACTCTTTGACCATGACTTATGTTCAATGATATCGTGGACAAAAGGATTATGACATATTCTAAAGGAATGCGAACTTGTATCTAGTTATACTATTTGGGTATGTATGACGGTTTGCTAGAACCTAATCATATCTTATGGGATCATGTTTGAGCCCATTGCCAACTTAGTATAATCCTAGAGGGTCACACACAATAGAACGAATCTTTAAAAGGACTACATTGGAATTTTGGAAATTCTGGACTTTCTGAGAAGTGGGCGACCGCACAGAATGGACTGGGCGGCCGCACACTTATCTCAGTTTTGTACCAGTTTTGCTTCAGATAGTTGTGCGACCGCACAAAGGCTTTTGGGCGGCCGCACAGTACTGTCAGGTGGCAGATTCCTAATTTGATTAGGAAACGAATTTTGGACAGATTTTAACACAAGTTTCCTATTTGGAATAGGTCATACTTGTGTATAAAAGACAAAATTCGGCCAGCACTCAATGCTAATGATTTGTGAGTCTCAAAGAGTTTGAGAGAGGGTTTATTTTGTTCTAAGACATTCTTGGTTGAAGAACAAAATAATACACAAAATAAATTCCGTATAGTTCTTTTGATTGTGGAAAAGTGTTTCACAATTTGGTCTAGCAACCAAGATCAAAGAAGCTACTTTGATATTCGTTCGAAGTGTGGATACCGCTAGAGGGTGAAAATCATCATCTTCAAAGTTCGTGTTCAAGCTTTGTGATCGTGATCAAGTCTTCAAACCTCCACCAAAGACCAAGAGAATCTGATAGCCATCAAGGGTTAGTTTATTCCTTTATTCTTATGTCGTATTTGATTTAATCATATGAACGGATCCATGGCTTTGGGTTTCAAAATTTTAAATGCTAAATTCCGCTGCGCATGTTTGATCGAAACCCAACAATTCTTATGCATTTAGTTTTGATCTTTCTTCCTTCTCAGTTTGGTCACTTTGAGGTGAACTATAATTGTCAAAAGATAAGTGAATTATTAATGAAACCAAAAGTAAAAGCGAAAGTTATCAAGTAAAATTTTATTCATTATGACATAGGCGTTTTGGTCATATCTCCGAGAGGAGAATTGATAAGCTTGTGTCTAAAGGAATCTTGACCATACTTGATATTTCGGAAGAGACTTTTGCATTAATGCCTTAAAGGGAATTTACAAACATTAAAAGAAAAGTATCCTCGAGAGCATCAAGCGTCTTAGAACTAATTCATTCAGATATTTGTGGACCATTCATTAATCCTTCATGGAAAGGTCAACAATACGTTATTACGTTCATAGACGACCACTCTTAATATGAATACATTTATTTACTTCATGAAAAAGTCTCAAGTTTTGGACATTTTCAAGTCTTATAAGGACAAAGTTGGAAATCAACTTTGAAAGACTATTAAGAACGTTAAGTCCAATCATGGTGGTGTATACTATGGTTGGAATGACGGTTCAAAGGAACAATGTTCGGGTCCTTTTGCTCGCTATTTTGAGGAGTGTGGGATTGTCTCTCTCCACATTAAGCCGGGTAGGCCTAGCATAAATAAGCGTAATAGAGACATAATAGAATCCTTAAGGATATAGTAATAAGTATGTTCCTTGTACTTCTTTTGCCTCACTCATTATGGGCGATACATTAAATACCACAGTATATATTCTCAATAAATCTCCCTCTAAAGCTACTATCAAAAACTTTTTATGATTTTGGGACGAATAAGAACACGTCCTTAAATCATCTTCATATGTGGGGTTGTCCAGTAGAAGCTAGGCCTTATAAGCCTAATAAGGGCAAGTTGGACATAAGACTGTTAGTAGTTATTTGTAGGGTATGCCGAGAGATCTATGGGGCTATAAATTTTACAACCCGAAAAAAACTAGAACATTTTAAAACGAGAAATGTTAGGTTCTTTGAGGATGTTGAATTTAGTGGGAGATTAGGAGTAATATTTTGAATTTGAAAAGGAAGAGGCATCCTTTTTATACCTCTTCCCTTAGTTCCAATTAGAAATCAAGTACTTTTACCTGAAATTCAAGAGGAACATACAATTCAAAATAATGATTCCCCATAAATATTGAACAACATGAAAATGTTGGTCATAAAAGGAAATTCAACAATCTAAAAATAAGGAAGAATCGGTGCCCTTAATGAGATCCAATAGAGTAAGAAGAAGTGTTATTCCGGATAATTATAAAGTGTATCTTGCCTAGAATGAAGGACGCTTAGGTTTAGTGGGAGATGAGCTTCTCACCTCCCATCAAACCATTAATAGTCCTAATTCTCATAAAATGAATTAATGTCATAAATGAAGAGTTAAAATCTATAAAGATAACAACGTTTGAGATCTTGTCCTATTACCTAAAGATGTGAAACCTATTGGGATTAAATTAGTCTTTAAGACCAAAAGGATTCACAAGGTAATATGGAAAGATATTAAGCCCGTCTAAGTTGCTAAATATTTTACTCAAAAGGAAGACATTGATTATAAAGAAAACACCTATTCCGGTATCTTCTAAAAAAAAATCTTTTAGGATCATTATGGCACATATGGCGTATTATGATCTTAAGTTTCATCAAATGGATATAAAGACGAGTTTTCTCAATGGAGACATTGAGGAAACTATTTATATAAAGAAGCCAGAAATGGTGACTGTTTATTTAAGAAATCCATTTATGGGCTTAAGCTAACTTCTCGTTAATGGTACTTTAAAACTTAATCAAGTTATTCTTTCATTTGGTTTTGAAACGAATTTTGGTGAAGATTATGTATACCATAAGTTCAGTGGGAGTAGATTTATAATTTTGGTCTTATTGTGGATGATATTTTGCTTGCAAGTAATGATATGAACCTTCTTAAGGAAACTAAGAAATTTCTTATTTGAAATGAAAGATCTTGGTAATGCATCTTTGTATTAGGAATCCGAAATCACCCTGATCGCTCACGAGGTGTTTTAGGATTATCACAAAAGGCCCATATGGAAAAGGTATTACAAAATTTTAGCATGCAAATATGTGAACCACATGACACCCCTAATTTTAAAGGAGACATATTTTAGTCTAAAACAGTGTTCTAAAAGTAATTTTGAATCCAAGTATATGGAAATGATCAATTTCGCATCAGCGGTAGGGAGCTTAATGTATGCGTGAATCTTATATTTATTGTTGGGATGCTTGGTCAATACCAAAGCAAACCGGAAGAGAACATTAGGTAGCAGCCAAAAGAATGATAAAGATATTTACAAAACACTAAAGAACTACTTGCCTACATTTGAAGTCGGATCATCTTGAGATCATTAGGTATTCCGACATTAGTTAAATTATATGGCTACATAAGTTTATTAAAGGGATTGCGAATTGTCAACAAGTGTCGAAAGACCGCTTAAGTTTTAAAGTGACAATCGGACGGTAGTCTTATAACAACAAGAGTTAAATAAAGTCTAAGCATATAGACATTAAGTTTTTTGTTGTGAAGGAAAATGAACAAAGAAATGCAACTTATAGAAACAAATTCCATTTTAAAGAATCCATTTGTAAAAGCGTTATCATCTTCAGTGTTTCACGAGCATGTTGCTCATATGAGTGTAACAAACTTTTGATAACATTTAGTATAGTGGGTTTATTGTTTTACAACTTTAATCGCACGATTCAATCGCAATAAATAAATTATGGTGGATTCAGAATTGTTGGTTATTAATTTTTGATTGGATCAAAGTTTTAATAATCGGGGAAAAACAATTTTGAGACAAAATTTTCGAACTTAAAATTCTGCACCTTCTGATTGAACTGGGCGACCGCACGGAATATACTAGGCGGCCGCATGGTTTTTGGGCGACCGCACACGTAATTTTGGGCGGCCGCACAAGGGGATCAGAAGGTCTGATTTTGCTCAAAAATCAGAATTTGGAATTTTCGAAAGGTTCAACAAAACCAGTAACAGAACCAATCCAGACCTGCTGATCTGGAATGGGTTTTGGGTAATTGGTTTGTGTGTGGATCTTGGGGTTTGATTTTCCTATTTGTTTTAGTCTTGTGATTCTAAGATTGGTTCAAGTTTTGGATGGCTAATCTGCGTTCATCGAGATTGTGTTTCCCAAAATTGATCGCAATCAAAGTTTCAAAGATAAAACGAAGTTAGAATTATGAAGAGTTCATAATTGCTAAAATTGAGAAACAAAGTTCTTGATTCAATGATTGGAGATCCATGTGGAATTGTGAATGCAATTGGCCTACGTTCATCGAGACCATCTATTGCTTAGTTTCGGCCACATGGACTACTTTCTTGGTTTCTTGAATTAGTGCGGGATTGTGGTTGCCTAATGGCTTAGTTCGACCGCACTTCTTGTTGTCTTGATTCGGAAATAATAACCGAAGTTGAAATAGTCTCATCCTTATAATTATAGAGAAACTAATGACACATAAATATCATGCTTAAATTAATGAGATTAATTTAGTGGCTAAACTTGATGTGTAACATGTTTATATTATGTGCTCATAAATGTGTTATATGCTATATGTGATGAACCTTCAAAGAAAGTTTTAAGTCTTTTATTGCCATGCCATGATTAAAACACTTGTTAGTACATGAGTGATTTTAATGTAGATTCGCCCTAGCGAGATGCATTAAATTTGTTTGTGTATGAGCAAGATAGATAGTGTGGGCACGCCCTAGCGGGACACATTAACTATGCGTTTAAAATGGTTAGACTTAATTGGGCGTCAAAACAGTTTTGGGCCTAGGCAAAGATGAGGTTTAACATGCTTTTTGAAATTGGATTTCTTAAAGAATCTCATAAAAGGAACTAAGAGTCATATGAGATATGATTGACAAGAGTTGTCTACCTAATTAATTTGATTTTGTGTAATCCGCCTTAGCGGACTTGAAATTAATTAAAGTTGGATCTTAACCCATTTAAATTATATTATACATTGGATGTATATGAAGGTTATATAATTTAGTGAGAGTATTTTGTTTGAAAAATACATTATTTATCTCTTTAATGAAGATCGGTACTTATTGAATTTTGGAAATTTTGCATATTTGTAGATAATGACTAATAACAATCAATCAATGTCGTTGCGATCGATCCTTGAGAAGGATAAGCTCGAAGAGAATGGTACTAACTTTATGGATTGGATCCGTAGCATAAGAATCGTTCTTAGGCAAGAAGATAAGTTGTACATTCTCGATGGGCCTCTCCCCGCTGAACCACCGCCTACTGCCCCTAGGGTAGAAAGAGACAATTACAAGAAACATCGTAATGATTCTAGAGATGTAAGTTGTCTCATGCTTGCTGCTATGTGTTCAAAACTCCAACAAAGTTTGGAACATTTGGAAGCCTATGAGATAGGCGTGGAGTTGAGAACCATGTTTCAAGAGCAAGCTAGGCAAGAGAGGTACAAGACCATTGTTGCATTCACTACTAGTAAAATGAATGAAGGGCAACAAGTGAGTCCTCACTTTCTTAAAATGAAAGGTTATGTAGAGCACCTTGAGAAACTTGGCTATCCAATCCCATTGGAGCTAGCCACGGATCTCATTCTTAATTCATTGCCTAAAAGTTATAATCAGTTTGTGATGAATTATAACATGCATGGAATGGATAAGAATCTCTCTGAGTTGCATGGGATGCTCAAAACTGCAGAGATGAAAATTGTGGAGAAAGGTTCTCCCGTGCTCTTGGTTCATGATGGGAAGAAGGCTGGTGCCAAAGGAAAGGGTAAGGCAAAAGTTGTCAAACCCAAAATAAGCAAGGCAAAGGTTGCCAAGGCTTCTGAGGCAAAACCCGATACACAAAAGGATGCAATTTGTTTCCATTGTCAAGAAATTGGTCATTGGAAACGTAATTGCAAGGCTTTCTTGGAAGAGCAAAAGAAGAAGAAGAGCAGCAAGGCTGCGTCGACTTCAGGTATCTATATGATAGATATTCTCCTTTCTACCACTGATTCTTGGGTATTGGATACCGGATGTGGTTCTCACATTTGTCTAAATGTGCAGGGACTAAAGAATAGGAGACTGCTTAAAGAAGGTGAAGTAGATCTACGTGTGGGAAATGGAGCTAGAGTTGCTGCATTAGCCGTAGGGACTTATGAAGTCACTTTACCTTCCGGATTAATTCTTGTTTTGAACAATTGTTATTATGTTCCGGATTTAAGCAGAAATATTATTTCAATTTCTTGTTTGGATAATGAAGGTTTTAAGTTTCTTATTGAGAATAAGAAATTTTCTATTTATTTAAATGATGTGCTTTATGGTATTGCTAATTCATTTAATGGCCTTTATATCTTGGATGTCAAGAATGAAAATAATGTCTATCATGTAAATAAGAAATCTAACCTAATGATGTAAATCATACTTATTTGTGGCATTGCCGTCTTGGTCATATTAATGAGAAGCGTATCTCAAAACTCCATGGGGACGGACTTTTGGGTTCATGTGACTTAGAGTCATATGATACTTGTGAGTCGTGTCTTCTTGGAAAAATGACTAAGACACCTTTTACCAAGTTGGGTGAAAGGGCAAGTGACTTATTGGGGTTGATACATTCCGATGTATGCGGACCATTAAGTAGCAATGCTAGGGGAGGATTTCAATACTTCATAACCTTCACTGATGATTATAGTAGATTTGGGTATGTTTACCTAATGAAACATAAAAGTGAAGCATTTGAGATATTTAGAATATTTCAAAATGAAGTAGAAAAACAACTTGGCAAAAGTATAAAGGCACTTCGATCAGATCGAGGTGGTGAATACTTAAGTCAAGAATTTGACAATCATCTAAAGAATTGTGGAATAGTTTCACAATTAACTCCGCCCGGAACACCACAATGGAATGGTGTGTCTGAGAGGAGAAATCGAACTTTGTTAGACATGGTTCGATCAATGATGAGTCAAGTTGATCTTCCAATATCCTTTTGGGGTTACGCCCTAGAAACCGCTGCTTTCACACTAAATCAAGTTCCAACTAAATCGGTTCCAAAGACTCCATATGAGATGTGGAGTGGAAAGAAACCTAGTTTATCTTTCATGAGGATTTGGGGTTGCGAAGTTTATGTCAAGAGACTTATCTCTGACAAACTAGCACACAAATCTGATAAATGTATTTTCGTGGGATATCCTAAGGAAACTAAAGGATATTACTTTTACAACCGAGAGGACAACAAAGTGTTTGTTGCCCGAACTGGTGTCTTTCTAGAGAAAGAGTTTCTCTCCAAAGAAGTCAGTGGGAGTAAAATAAATCTTGAAGAAATTCAAGACCCAGAAAATATCATTGAACCAATAGTGGAACAAGAACAAGAACCACAAGGAGTTGTGGAACCTGTTCAAAATACACAAGTAACTCGCAGATCTAGTAGGTTACGATCCGAGCCCGAGAGATATGGATTTCTCATAACGGATAGTAATGAGGTAGAAATCATTGAGAATGATGAACCGTCAACCTACCAAGAGGCGATGTCTTCTCCTGATTTGGACAAGTGGCTTGGAGCCATGGAATCCGAATTGGAATCCATGCAAGACAATCAAGTTTGGAATTTGATTGATGCGCCCGAAGGTGTAAAAACCATAGGATGCAAATGGGTCTTCAAGAAGAAGACTGACATGGATGGGAAGGTGCATACTTACAAAGCTAGGCTTGTAGCGAAGGGTTATAGGCAAGTTCATGGTATTGACTATGATGAGACCTTTTCACCCGTAGCAATGATCAAGTCTATAAGAATTTTGCTTGCCATTGCCGCATATCATGACTATGAAATATGGCAGATGGACGTCAAAACCGCTTTCCTGAATGGAAAACTCCAAGAGGATGTGTATATGACACAACCAGAAGGTTTTGAACAAGATTCTAAGGTATGCAAATTGCAAAGATCCATCTATGGATTGAAGCAAGCTTCAAGGAGTTGGAATCTCCGTTTTGATGAATCGGTCAAAGAGTTTGGTTTCATCAAAAACGAAGATGAGCCTTGTGTATACAAGAAGATTAGTGGGAGCATAGTGCTATTCCTTATTTTATACGTGGATGACATATTGCTCATTGGAAACGACATTCCTACACTTCAGTCTGTGAAGACTTGGTTAGGAAAGTGCTTCGCAATGAAAGATATGGGTGAAGCCGCATATATTCTTGGCATTAAGATCTATAGAGATAGATCAAGGAGGATACTTAGTTTAAGCCAAAGTACATACATTGACAAGGTCATTAGAAGATTCCGTATGGAAAATTCTAAGAGAGGCACCTTGCCCGTGTTACATGGAGTTTCTCTAAGTAAGACTCAATGTCCTAAGACAAAAGATGAGCGTGAGAAAATGAATGATGTTCCATATGCTTCGGCAATTGGGTCCATCATGTATGCCATGATTTGTACTAGGCCGGATGTGTCTTATGCTTTGAGCATGACAAGTAGATACCAATCCGACCCTGGCGAAAATCACTGGATAGCTGTAAAAGCGATTCTTAAGTACTTGAGAAGAACTAAAGACTCGTTTTTGGTCTATGGAGGAATGGAAGATGATCTCGTTGTAAATGCTTACACGGATGCAAGCTTCCAAACTGACAAAGATGATAGCCGATCGCAATCGGGTTTTGTGTTTATGTTAAATGGTGGAGCTGTAAGCTGGAAGAGTTCCAAGCAAAGTACAACCGCTGATTCTACAACAGAAGCTGAGTATATTGCTGCATCGGATGCTGCAAAAGAAGCTGTTTGGATTAAGAAGTTCATAACTGAACTTGAAGTGGTTCCTAGTATTGCTAATCCAATAGACCTTTATTGCGACAATAATGGTGCTATTGCTCAAGCAAAGGAACCAAGAGCACATCAGAAATCCAAACACATACTTAGGCGTTTTCATATCATTCGAGAGATCGTTGATAGGGGAGACGTAAATATATGCAGAGTACCTACTGATGACAATGTTGCGGACCCACTAACAAAGGGACTTCCACAAGCTAAACATGATGGTCATGTTAGGTCCATGGGTATTAGATACATGGGAGATTGGGCCTAGGGCAAGTGGGAGATTGTTGGTAGTGGTGCCCTAGGCACGTTTAATAAACGTTGTAATTGTTATCATTTATTTCATATCAATAAAGAGATGTTTTGATTATTATTATTGTTCATGTTTACTTATAATAATCTCCGTCCCTAGTACTTGTTAAGCACTAGTATAAAGGCTAAATGATCATAGGATGATCATGTTAGATTTATGGGTACTTGTTTGGAACAAGGTACTGGACATGACCCGCTCTATGAGATTTATGTCATGGTCTATGTCACACATATATCTCATATTAGTTATGTCATTTGAATCCTTAGACATGAAGTTATTATAGTCTTCCACTTGATGAACATTATGTTTGACATATTCAAACGCTACTTTTAACCGAGTGGTTATAAAGGGTATGATTGGCATAATCGGATTCACGTAGGGAAGAATAATAAGCTAAATTGATTTGTCCCTCTTCGGAGAGATATCAAGCTTGGGCCTCTCGTAGGAATGATGTTGATGAAATGTTCGGCCGGACTCAAATGAATTGATTGAATCAATGTCATTTGGATTATCAACATATTCGGAATCGAGAAAGTATTGAACAAAACAAGTTGACTCTTTGACCATGACTTATGTTCAATGATATCGTGGACAAAAGGATTATGACATATTCTAAAGGAATGCGAACTTGTATCTAGTTATACTATTTGGGTAGGTATGACGGTTTGCTAGAACCTAATCATATCTTATGGGATCATGTTTGAGCCCATTGCCAACTTAGTATAATCCTAGAGGGTCACACACAATAGAACGAATCTTTAAAAGGACTACATTGGAATTTTGGAAATTCTGGACTTTCTGAGAAGTGGGCGACCGCACAGAATGGACTGGGCGGCCGCACACTTATCTCAGTTTTGTACCAGTTTTGCTTCAGATAGTTGTGCGACCGCACAAAGGCTTTTGGGCGGCCGCACAGTACTGTCGGGTGGCAGATTCCTAATTTGATTAGGAAACGAATTTTGGACAGATTTTAACACAAGTTTCCTATTTGGAATAGGTCATACTTGTGTATAAAAAACAAAATTCGGCCAGCACTCAATGCTAATGATTTGTGAGTCTCAAAGAGTTTGAGAGAGGGTTTATTTTGTTCTAAGACATTCTTGGTTGAAGAACAAAATAATACACAAAATAAATTCCGTATAGTTCTTTTGATTGTGGAAAAGTGTTTCACAATTTGGTCTAGCAACCAAGATCAAAGAAGCTACTTTGATATTCGTTCGAAGTGTGGATACCGCTAGAGGGTGAAAATCATCATCTTCAAAGTTCGTGTTCAAGCTTTGTGATCGTGATCAAGTCTTCAAACCTCCACCAAAGACCAAGAGAATCTGATAGCCATCAAGGGTTAGTTTATTCCTTTATTCTTATGTCGTATTTGATTTAATCATATGAACGGATCCATGGCTTTGGGTTTCAAAATTTTAAATGCTAAATTCCGCTGCGCATGTTTGATCGAAACCCAACAATTCTTATGCATTTAGTTTTGATCTTTCTTCCTTCTCAGTTTGGTCACTTTGAGGTGAACTATAATTGTCAAAAGATAAGTGAATTATTAATGAAACCAAAAGTAAAAGCGAAAGTTATCAAGTAAAATTTTATTCATTATGACATAGGCGTTTTGGTCATATCTCCGAGAGGAGAATTGATAAGCTTGTGTCTAAAGGAATCTTGACCATACTTGATATTTCGGAAGAGACTTTTGCATTAATGCCTTAAAGGGAATTTACAAACATTAAAAGAAAAGTATCCTCGAGAGCATCAAGCGTCTTAGAACTAATTCATTCAGATATTTGTGGACCATTCATTAATCCTTCATGGAAAGGTCAACAATACGTTATTACGTTCATAGACGACCACTCTTAATATGAATACATTTATTTACTTCATGAAAAAGTCTCAAGTTTTGGACATTTTCAAGTCTTATAAGGACAAAGTTGGAAATCAACTTTGAAAGACTATTAAGAACGTTAAGTCCAATCATGGTGGTGTATACTATGGTTGGAATGACGGTTCAAAGGAACAATGTTCGGGTCCTTTTGCTCGCTATTTTGAGGAGTGTGGGATTGTCTCTCTCCACATTAAGCCGGGTAGGCCTAGCATAAATAAGTGTAATAGAGACATAATAGAATCCTTAAGGATATAGTAATAAGTATGTTCCTTGTACTTCTTTTGCCTCACTCATTATGGGCGATACATTAAATACCACAGTATATATTCTCAATAAATCTCCCTCTAAAGCTACTATCAAAAACTTTTTATGATTTTGGGACGAATAAGAACACGTCCTTAAATCATCTTCATATGTGGGGTTGTCCAGTAGAAGCTAGGCCTTATAAGCCTAATAAGGGCAAGTTGGACATAAGACTGTTAGTAGTTATTTGTAGGGTATGCCGAGAGATCTATGGGGCTATAAATTTTACAACCCGAAAAAAACTAGAACATTTTAAAACGAGAAATGTTAGGTTCTTTGAGGATGTTGAATTTAGTGGGAGATTAGGAGTAATATTTTGAATTTGAAAAGGAAGAGGCATCCTTTTTATACCTCTTCCCTTAGTTCCAATTAGAAATCAAGTACTTTTACCTGAAATTCAAGAGGAACATACAATTCAAAATAATGATTCCCCATAAATATTGAACAACATGAAAATTTGGTCATAAAAGGAAATTCAACAATCTAAAAATAAGGAAGAATCGGTGCCCTTAATGAGATCCAATAGAGTAAGAAGAAGTGTTATTCCGGATAATTATAAAGTGTATCTTGCCTAGAATGAAGGACGATTAGGTTTAGTGGGAGATGAGCTTCTCACCTCCCATCAAACCATTAATAGTCCTAATTCTCATAAAATGAATTAATGTCATAAATGAAGAGTTAAAATCTATAAAGATAACAACGTTTGAGATCTTGTCCTATTACCTAAAGATGTGAAACCTATTGGGATTAAATTAGTCTTTAAGACCAAAAGGATTCACAAGGTAATATGGAAAGATATTAAGCCCGTCTAAGTTGCTAAATATTTTACTCAAAAGGAAGACATTGATTATAAAGAAAACACATATTCCGGTATCTTCTAAAAAAAAAATCTTTTAGGATCATTATGGCACATATGGCGTATTATGATCTTAAGTTTCATCAAATGGATATAAAGACGAGTTTTCTCAATGGAGACATTGAGGAAACTATTTATATAAAGAAGCCAGAAATGGTGACTGTTTATTTAAGAAATCCATTTATGGGCTTAAGCTAACTTCTCGTTAATGGTACTTTAAAACTTAATCAAGTTATTCTTTCATTTGGTTTTGAAACGAATTTTGGTGAAGATTATGTATACCATAAGTTCAGTGGGAGTAGATTTATAATTTTGGTCTTATTGTGGATGATATTTTGCTTGCAAGTAATGATATGAACCTTCTTAAGGAAACTAAGAAATTTCTTATTTGAAATGAAAGATCTTGGTAATGCATCTTTGTATTAGGAATCCGAAATCACCCTGATCGCTCACGAGGTGTTTTAGGATTATCACAAAAGGCCCATATGGAAAAGGTATTACAAAATTTTAGCATGCAAATATGTGAACCACATGACACCCCTAATTTTAAAGGAGACATATTTTAGTCTAAAACAGTGTTCTAAAAGTAATTTTGAATCCAAGTATATGGAAATGATCAATTTCGCATCAGCGGTAGGGAGCTTAATGTATGCGTGAATCTTATATTTATTGTTGGGATGCTTGGTCAATACCAAAGCAAACCGGAAGAGAACATTAGGTAGCAGCTAAAAGAATGATAAAGATATTTACAAAACACTAAAGAACTACTTGCCTACATTTGAAGTCGGATCATCTTGAGATCATTAGGTATTCCGACATTAGTTAAATTATATGGCTGCATAAGTTTATTAAAGGGATTGCGAATTGTCAACAAGTGTCGAAAGACCGCTTAAGTTTTAAAGTGACAATCGGACGGTAGTCTTATAACAACAAGAGTTAAATAAAGTCTAAGCATATAGACATTAAGTTTTTTGTTGTGAAGGAAAATGAACAAAGAAATGCAACTTATAGAAACAAATTCCATTTTAAAGAATCCATTTGTAAAAGCGTTATCATCTTCAGTGTTTCACGAGCATGTTGCTCATATGAGTGTAACAAACTTTTGATAACATTTAGTATAGTGGGAGTTTGTGTTGTTCTTTCATTAATTGTTCTATTATTTAAAGTTTTGATCTCATTTGGTTAAGTTGGACTAGTTGGAAGAATATGGATTTATTCATTATGTTCGATGCTGCACATCTACACTTTTGATCTATGTCATTTAGTTGGATTTGTATATGTGATTACTGTGGGTTTAGTTGCGAATCAATTACAACGACTGCCCTTTTAGTCCTTATACTTGGATGACTAATGGACGAGATTGTTATAAATGACAATAAAGTGCGCACATTTGGGTTGTCATTTGTATTATATTTATGTTTTAAAGGAAAGACTTGTTTTGCAATCCAAGTGGGAGATTGTAAGATCATGGCCTGCAACACAAGTCATTTAGTGAATTCCATAAATAAAATCATAAGTATAATGTTAATATAAAGTGTAGTCAATAATAAAATGTGTAGAATTCCTGAAATAT
This sequence comes from Campanula takesimana, assembly GCA_026119855.1. Lineage (NCBI taxonomy): Eukaryota > Viridiplantae > Streptophyta > Magnoliopsida > Asterales > Campanulaceae > Campanula > Campanula takesimana. The sequence continues at coordinate 369,119 of JAOWBW010000879.1, forward strand.
AATTTATCAATTTATGATGGGCAAAATGGTAAATTAACATTGCTAAAGCTTGAAAGGGTGTGGTCCCTAAATGAAGAGTCACCATGTTTACTATTTAAAGGCCTCTCCATCAAGCCTAAAACATACTTCATTCTTACTTTCTCTCATCTAAATTACTTCATAATGTTGGAAGACTTTTGAGAGATTAAGAGACACTTATCATTTAGAAGAACACTTCTCCCTACTTGTTCTTCATTTCTCCCTACAACATTCATAATGGATTCAACAGGTATTATCTCGCTTCCGCCTTCATCTTCTTCCTCAATCTTATTCTGAATATGAGTATGGCATTCAGGGATCATAAATTGTTCCAACACTCCCTACTTGTTCTTCATTTCTCCCTTCAACATTAACTATGGATTCAACAGGTATTATACGCTTCCGCCTTCATCTCCTTCCTCAATCTCCTTCTAAATATGAGTATGGCATTCAGGGTCAAAAATTGTTCCAACACAATTGCCATCCCCAATTTTAATAGTTTTATTGTGAGACAATAATGTAGATGCACTTAGTTGGTGTAAATTTAGTACTTTTGTTACTAAGCATAGTACTCACTCAATCTCAGAATGATAGTCCCCCTATTTTCGTGGTTATTATGAATGATTTTGAGCAATAATTAAGGCTACTTTTAATTATTCTAATGAAAAAAATAATTGAATGCTTGATGGATCTCACATTGCCTAATAATTCTAAACTAGGACACCTCACTACACAAAATTTCTGATTCAACAATGTTGAATCAACATCTATGTTTTTACTAACAATGTTCACGCAATCACTTGCAAATGTACATTATCCCCATACTCTAACATGGTCACTAAGCAAAGTGGATTTCGTGTATGTTGATGGCGATTATTACTCTTCAAAAACCCTAAATGTTGCTCAAACCTTGAAAATGTGCGATTTAGCTAGTATATATCTATCACCCCCATCTTAAATTCGATTCACTGAGCTAAAAATCAAGCATGCGCTACGCCAAGCTAGCCGCATAATAGTTTAACTTTGTGGCTCGGATAACATCTATCACGAACTACTTCTTTCTAGCTAGACGGGTTCAAATTTTAGAAAAAAAATATTTCCTTAAAACAACAATTATACTTCCTTCGTCTCAGAGTATATGTCCACCTTTCCTTTTTAGTCTGCCCAAGAGTATATGTCCACTTCCTTAAATGACAAAGATTTTTTATTATTCCTCCAACTCATTCTCTCTTCTACTTACGTTTATACTCACAACACCAATCAACTTACTATTCCCTCCCACTCATTATGTTTCTTACTTTACTTTTATACTCACAACACTTGCATCACATCCATCATTTCTTAATCTCCGTATAAATGGGAGGGTGGACATATACTTTGAGACAGAGCTAGGGAGTATGTAAGAATGAATTACTGGTGCCTTCTTTTCTGGTGGTCTATTTATGATTTTTATGTATTTTAATAATAATGACTAAGAGAGTAATAACAATACATGAAAATAAAGAAGGATTTTTTTCACCAAAAAACAAAGAAGAAAAATCTTAATTTGAAGGTAAAAGTAGGGGTGGCAAATTGTACTCGTCCGTATCAACCAACTCGTATACCAACCGTACCAATTATAATTAGTATAAAGAAATCGGTATACCGAACTTTTTGGTAGGTAGTACCGTACCATTTTTGCCTAATTGGTTGGTACACGGTATACAATATCGACTTTGGTTGGTATACCGTGTACCAACTTTATATATAAATAAATATAAATATATATATACATACACACACACGCACAAATAATACTTCGTTTGATTGTCTACGTGCTTGAAATATTCAAAAGGTAGTTTGGTCTTTTTGATATTTATTGATTGATTTTTTTTTTTTAATACGTGTTCTAAAACTAAAAGTATTTTGGGACGAATAGAGTATCAAAAATTAATTTCCTTTTTCTAACCTTAAGTTACTTTACTACGATTTAGGAAAAATTCAAACTACCTTATTGTAATCTTTTGGTTTTGGAGTCGTGGTGAATATTAAATAAAGTCACTGTATTGTTTAGTTTTCAAAACTTCAGTTGTTCTACTTTTTTGTAGTTTCAAAACTTTATACTCCCTCCGTCCCGGAGTAAGAGTCCTACCCCTCATTTGCACGTTTATTAATAAATATTGGAAGTGATGTAAATGTTGTGAGTGTAAAAGTAAAGTATGAGATAGAATGAGTGGGAGAGAATAGTGAATTGATTGGTGTTGTGAGTATAAAAGTAAAATAGGAGAGAAAATGAGGGGTGAATAGTAAAAATTCTTTGCCATTTTAAGAATAAGACTCTTACTCTGGGACGTACCAAAATAGAAAGTATGACTCTTACTCTTGAACGGAAGGAGTAATTTGTATTTGAGATATCTTTTTATGTTATAATGTAAATTTTTATACTAGACAAAAAAATTCTTAACAAAAAAAAAAAAATGCAATTTTTTTTTCTTCATCTACATTTGGTATATATCGAGTACCAACCGTACCAACTAAATACTAATCGTACCAATAAACTTGGTATATCGACTTTGGTGGTTGGTACTGGTACATATTTTTGTGTACCAAATCATACTTAATTGGTTCACGGTACAAGCAAAATACACTTGGTATACCTACCAATCCACCCCTAGGTAAAAGCGTGTGAGCCATGAAAAAGTAAAGAGCGTGAAGACACGCAACAAGAGTGGAGGTGACTGTGAAAAGAAGGCGCGGGGGGAGTGGGTAAATATTGGTCGCAGTCAGCAAGAAGTTTGACTGAGGAGTAAAAGAGCGCCGCCCCGAGTGAGACAAGGGGGTTGGATAGATGATGATGTTGGCTTAAACGCATCACAACATTTATGTTTTTTTTTTTTTTTTCCGTGTAAATAAAGGACCGCGGTCTCACGTGGCACACGGATGATGGGTCAATACACGCGGCAGCGTTATGGAAAATTAGGGGGAAGGAAAAGAAGGTTACGGCGTTGTTTCACGGCGGATTAGGGCGGCTTACGACAACAAAAAGTGGGGCCCAGGGACAGGATTTAGTTTAGGGTTTCTTAATTACGCCGCTTCACTTGGCCGCGTTGATCGGATACCGCCGGGATTCCGTCGGAACCGCTCCACATTTAAGGTGAGCTGCTTGTCCTGTTATTTTTTTTATATACTCCCTCTGTCCCCGAATGATGGTCCCCCTATTTTCATGAGTTTTACGAAAGAACTTTGAATAATAATTAAGGCTACTTTTAATTATTCTATTGAAATTTTTGAAATTGTTCTTCATACACCATTATAAATACTATTAATTTCAATTTTTAGATTCACATTAACATAATTATAAGTAGCATTTATAACTGCTTAAAGTTCTCTCGTAGTAACAATGAAAAAAAATAGATTATCTTTCTGAAACGGAGTGAGTAGTATTTTTTTACGATGCTCACACCACAGCACTCACCAAGAGTAAGGCTTGGCTTTACCAACAAGCCATTCCTTTGGGACTGCTTGTCTTATTATGGAGACATCTTTTTACAACACATTTCAAAGGATAACATAAAGTCTTTTACATGTTCATTTTAGAATGGGAAAAAAGTTTAATAGCTTTAGTCATCTAATAATAGAAAATGAGACTATCTTTTTAAAAACAATTAAAAAGGAAAAACGTACTAATTTTAGGGCCGGACTCATGTGAGACGGCTCATAGCGAGCCAAGCCGGCCAATTTTTTATTTTGTTTTGCCTTTCAGCTTTTTTTTCATCAACAAATGTAACAGTTTCAATAAAGGTATGCAACACTTTTTTTGAGGTATGTAACAATTTTCATTTAGAAATATATCTATAATTTGACAAAAAAAAAAAAAAGATTAATGATAACAAAATGTTGACTACAAAAACTAATGTTACATTTTATAATTAATGAGTGTTACATTTTTTTCTCAATTGTAATAGTATCTATTCCGGAATGTAACATAGTACTTTAAAATTGTGGAATATTTTTTTTAGTAAAACACTTAATGATTTATCAATTACAAAATGTTGAATGTAACATTTACTCTATAAAACTGTTACATTAATCTATATAGCAAATTACAATCATATATGCACTGTGTTATATTTTAATTATTACCTTTTATAGCCACAAAATACTATTAATTATTTAATTTTTTCTGCAAAACTGTCATTACATCTTACAATAAAGTGTTATTTTTTTAAGACTAAACTGTAACTTTTTTCATAAAAACGTGTTACATTTTTTTACGACGAGCAGCTCACCTTTTTAGTGTGTTAAAAAAATAAAATTATACCATGACCTATCTAGTTGAGACGAACACAACAATATTTTAAAAAAAAAAAAAAATCGACTTCAAAATATCAAGATCTTACATATTAAAGTTATTGGAGGTTTTCTTAGGCATGACACGTGCGGCGATTTGGGAGGAGAAAGAGGCTGGAGCGGACGGGTGAGCTGGGCGGGCGCGGATAAGATCCATGTGGATCCGTGTGACGGTCTCACCCAAATTTTCCCCCAAATTTTGTGGGATGGGAAACGAGGAAAGTATGAAATTGTAATACAAAAATTTCAAAAGTATGAAAGTTTAACATTTTTTTTTCTGAAGCTGGAGTTTTCAAAATGAAAAAAAAAATAAAAAATAAAATATACACTCCCCGTCTCAGCACAAGTAGAACTTTTTTTTAGGCCGTCCCAAAACAATTGAGATTCCCTCAAAATGGAACTATTTAAATATATTTATATTCAACCAACCCCACCATTTAACCCCACTCATTCTCTCTCTCCACCACTCAATTTATTCAACCAACACTACTATTTACTCCACTAATTCTCTCTTCATTTTTTACCACACATACACTACTTTTCTCTTAATTATTGTGCCCACTCCTCTAGTCCTATTTGTGCCGAGAAGGAAGGAGTATATTTAAGAGGTGTAATTAGTGGCACTCTCTCTTTTCTTAAATGAATGCCTGAAGTTTATTTTAAGGAACATCTAAAAAAATTACATTTCATAAAATTTAGGTAATCCTCTTTTAAAACATTTAATGTTGCAAGTATAAAAGAGATTAATGAAAAAAAAAATACACAATTTAAAAAAAAGTTATTTGCAATAAAAACATTCATATTTTAAGACAATTTTTTTTGAAAAAACAAATATTTATTTATGGAGAGTATTAAAATTTAATAAAGGAAGGGGTACCAAATAGTATGCTCTAATTAATTGCCTTTTTCTCAGAGTACTGTACAACAACACTTCATTAATTCATTAGAAAAAAAGTTATTACTCCTTCCGTCCCACCCGAATTAAGATTTTTTGGTTGGGCATGAGGATTAAAGAAAAAGTGTTAGTGGAGTAGGTGTTGTTAGTATGAAAAGTAAAGTAGGAGAGAGAAAGTGAGGTAGAGAATAATAAGTGGAATGTTGTTGTGAGTGTGAATGTGTCTCATTAAATAAAATAATTCCATTTTCGAGTTGTCCTAATTCGAATGAGACATTAAAAATAGAAATTTGTCCTAAATCGAGTGAGATAGAGAGAGTATAATAGAGCAATTTTTAATGTAAGAATAAATCAAATTTTAAAAATACAGTTAATAATACTCCCTCAGTCTCAAAATAGATGTTTTTTTGGGAGTTAAATTTTGTCTCAAAATACTTATCGTTTCATTATTTTCAAAGTTTTTATTGCTCTATACCAATTATACCCTTAATAATGATAGTGAACTATATCTTATCTAACTATTTAATTACCTAAGTAGTTGAATTAGTTTAGGGGTATTTGGGACTTCTTCACCTGCATTAACATTTCTTAATAGGTGTGAAACACTCTAAAACGACGTCTATTGACAAGGAGGGAGTAACAAATAATTTGATAAACAGCACTTATTTTGGACGGCGGAACAAACATTAAAAATGGAAGTCGTCTCCAAAACTCTGCACTACAATGATCTACGTTGAAATTACACCTGCTTCTTACAATTCAATATGCAGTTGACTATGGGAGCCCTGGAACTTTATCGCCAGCAAATAAAACTGATCTTGAAATCTCACGCCGGAATCCATTTCAGAAATACTCTACTTCCGTCCCGAAGCTTTTCTGTTGTAAACAATGGCACTTTTCCTGCACACAATCAAGAAGTTCTTTCTACAAAGACGAGTTGGTCCGTCATATACGAGAAAGCCATCCAAGTCCAGAACTTTCTCAAGCGTAATGGACACATGAAATTGGACGAAATTGAGAAAGGTCTCAACCAGTGCGAGCTTTCCCTGGATGAAGATTTAGTTCTCAATGTGCTTCGCCGGCATCGTTCTGACTGGAAACCAGCTCATATTTTCTTTAATTGGGTCATCGGAGCAAGAAGCACAAGTGGGTATTCGCCGGGATCAGATTGTTGCAATGAAATTCTTGATATCTTAGGCCGGATGAAACGGTTTCAGGAGATGACCCAACTGCTCGACGAAATGTCTGAGAGAAAAGGGGTGATTAATGAAAGGACGTACGGCATTGTGGTTCATAGATACGCAGCTGCACATAAGACAGAAGAGGCAACTGCATTCTTCTACAAGAGGAGAGAGTTTGGTCTTGAGCTTGATTCCGTAGCATTTCAGACACTCTTGTTGTCATTATGTCGGTATAAGCATGTAGAAGATGCTGAGTTTTTGTTCCACTCTAAGAAGAATGAGTTTGAGCACAATATAAAGATTATGAATATCATTCTCAATGGTTGGTGCGTTTTGGGTAATTTACGCGAGGCGAAAAGGTTTTGGAAGGATATTGTTACGTCTAGATGCAAGCCGGATAAGTTTACATATGGGACATTCATAAATTCATTGTCGAAGGCAGGGAAGATAAGCACGGCAGTGAAGTTGTTTCAAGGCATGTCGGCAGAGGGTTGTGACCCTGATGTAGCTATTTGCAATTGCATTATTGATGGCTTGTGCTTTAAAAAGAGGATTCCTCAAGCTCTTGAAATATTTCACCAAATGAGCGATAGGGGCTGTCCCCCAAATGTCGCGACTTACAACTCACTTATCAAGCACTTGTGCAAGATTCAACGGGTGGAGAAGGTTTATGAGCTTTTGCATGAAATGGAGCTGAAGGGAGGAGATTGTTTACCAAATGCTCTAACTTATGGTTACTTGTTAAGCTATGCAAAAAAGCCTGATGAAGTTATTGAAATTATGGAGAGTATGGAGCAAAGACGTTGTAAGATGACGTCCGATACTTATAATTTGGTTTTGAGGCTGTTTATGAGTTGGGATTATGAAGAGAAGGTGAAGTCTATTTGGGGAGAGATGGAGAAGAGTGGATTAGGGCCCGACCAGAGATCATATACCATAATGGTGCACGGGCTTTATGATAAGGGAATGATGAAGGAGGCAATGTCGTATTTTCATGAGATGACTGAGAAAGGAATGGTGCCAGAACCAAGGACTGAGTTACTAATGAATGACATTAACATCAAGATGAATGACAGGGAAGATGAACAAAAAAATGCGAGACGAAGAAGAAGGTTTTGGTCCTCTAGTCTTCCAAAAAGAGTGTAATGAAACATTTCCGTGCCATCCATTATTGGAAATTAATCATGCCGAAAAGAAGAGAACTCAATATGAGATATTGCACATGAATCATGAATGAAATATACAACTTGAAGCAAAACAAAGATTTTATCTTCATCAAAAAAGTTGGTCAAAATAAGGAATTCTCATTAAGGGGATACATATGAAAAGGTGGGGATTGAACTAGGCAGTAGCCTCAGCCTCTGCTGCAGGTGTGTACCAGCCATGGTGGATTATAACTGCTTTCTTTCTTCTGGCAAGCCTGGACTTCCTCCTGGCTCCGGTGTTCCTGTGCAGGATTCCTTTCCGCACCGCTTTATCAATTGACGAGTAGGCCTCACCAATCAGCTTCTCAATGCCATCAACTTCATCAGGTTGTGCATCCTTCTTCTTTTTAAGAAGATCCAACTTTTCCAACACCTGGAAAAGAACAAGTCACCACTAGTTACCATTTTTGTTTCTTTTCATTTAGGGTAACAAGTGGTTTGCAGTCATTATCCATAAAAATTTGATGGAGATGAGGGATGTTCATTGTAAATGCTAGTGATGGTTTCTAATGGAGATTTGAACACAGGTGTCCATACAAACCTGATAATCAATAGTATTCATGAAAGTAAACTCACTCACCAAAACACTCGGAAAAAAAATAAATTAATAAATTGTGGCAAGTATTCAATTCCATTAGGATGGTGGGATTGACCAAGGTTATATCACATCCTCCCTCTGTCCCATTTTAAGAGTCAAAAATTTCCTAAAAGGGCGTCCCATTTTAAGAGTCAAAATCGTAAAATGGAAAGTGGGTCCTACATGTCATACTCACAACAATTATCCACTAACTCTTCTATACCCCACTTTCTCTCTCCTACCCAACTATCAACACTCACAACACATCATCTTTTCCTTAATTCTTGAACCCACCCATTTTTTGACTCTTAAACTGGGACTGAGGAAGTATATGTATGTGTGAAATCAATATCACTTCCACCCTATTCCCATCTATTTTTCGTTGTAAATTCCGTATATTGGTTGGTTGAAGGGGGGGGGGGGGGGGACTAGGAAGAGGTGGTGACTAGTGCGGACGTGCCAGATTAGCAATTGATTCAAACAAACCATTAATTCCATCATTAGGCATTCAGATATATAAGCAATACGTGTACAACTTGTAAAGCAAGAGTCACCAAAGAGTCACCAAATTCCTCTTCCATCCCACACATTGCATGTACCCAGGCCAATACACAACAATGACGACACTCAAACATACCTTTCAAAGAAATGAAAAATTTTCACCATGAAAACATAATAAACAAACATGGGCATGTACAAAAACATAAATTATACTCCCTCTGTCCCTAAATGAATGTCCATATGAATATATTTTTGAAAAAAAAAAAAAAAAAAAAAAAACTTGTCCCTCAATGTTTTTCCACCATTTTTTTTCTTTCTTTTCACTAGAGACTCTGATTTGAAAAAAAATGGTGGAAAACAATAAATCTTGAAAATAGACAGTACATTTAGGGACAAAGGGAATAGATTTTTTAGACGTGTGTTATCAAAACTCAGTTTCCAAACCAGAACTGCAGTGATAATCATAAACATGGACATAAAGTATGATTTATGAAGGCATGCTAATTTTACCAACAGAATGCCTCGACTGGCATTACTCTCTTTATAATTCCAATTTGTTCACCATTGTGAACCACCATTGCACTATGAATGCTCGAACTGCAATTGTGGGACAACAGAACCACCTTCACCAGGTGAGTAAAAGGGAGGAACATAAGAAGATCCCCGAAGAATGATTACATCCCAACCTTGTAGGAGTAGAGATCCTAATAGGAGAAGAAAAGGAGAAAAGAGGTGAAAAAGGAAAATTTTGGCCAGGACAAATATTCGGCCGAATATGGGTACCATGTGGCCGAATATTAATGTTGTCAAAATTGTGGATTTCCGACGTAAGAGGTATTCGGGCGAATATGCTTGGGCATTCGGCCGAATATGCACCTGGATGGGAAATTGATGTTTTTCAAGGTCTTTTCGGGAATTCTTTTCATTCTAGGTTTAGGACTTATTCTAGGATGCCTATATAAGCAGGGTTCCGCCCCTAAACTCATTGTAACTCCATATTTACATATTATAGTGCAAGACCCTGGCTTGGTAGTGCCCCCAGACGTAGTCAAAAATATTGACGAACTGGGTAAACAATTCTTTGCGTCTCTTTACTGTTTTTGCTTCTTTTATCGTTTTTGCTTGTTGGGTTTGCGTATTATATTCTTGCGATCTGTTTGTGTTTGGAGGGGCTATACCACAACAACTGGCATCAGAGGTTTGGTTAGACGAGCCAAGGGTTTATTCAAGCAGTCAAGAATGGGCAAGGATAAACAAGCGGTGGAAAAGTTCGATGGTTCTGACTACGCGTTTTGAGGATGCAAATAGAGGATCTCTTGTATGGTATGGATCTCTATAAACCTCTATTGGGAGTCAAACCAGAAGGCGAAAACAGGAGGATTGGGATATCCTAGATAGGAAAACCCTAGGGGTGATTAGATCTACTTTGTCGAAGTGGATCGCGAAAACCACCAAGAATGCTAAAACCACAAAGGAGCTACTTGATTATCTTACTGAGAGATTTGAAACACCATCTGCGGTGAACAAGGTTGACTTGATACGCAAGATGGGGAATCTCAAGATGCAAGAGGGAGGATCATCAGCTAAACACATCGATGAGTATATGGATGTTATAGACTCATTGGCTGCGTTGGAGATTACTTTTGGTGATGAAGTTCATGCTTTGGTTTTGCTAGCATCCTTACCAGCGAGTTGGAGCGGGACGGTTACAGCGTTAAGTGCTTCAGCAGGTAAGAATAAATTGAAGTTTGATGATGTCAAGGATCTACTTCTGAGCGAGGAAAATCGTTTGAAGAAGTTGGGGACACCGTTTACTTCGGGATCGGCTTTGGCTACGACTAGTATGGGAAGGCTGGGTTCTAGCAACAAAGGGAGAACAAAATCAAGGGAAAGCGTAATCAGTGGTAAGGTTAAAGCCGTAGAGAACAAAGAAAGACCAAGGGTCGCAAGAGGATCGGTTGAGTGCTATCATTGTAAGGAGTTAGGACACTACAAGAGGGATTGTCCCAAGCGAGGGGATAAATCGGCGAATGTGGTAACTGAGGGTGAAGATGTACTGATTCTGAGCGTTAGTAGTGCGCTAGAATCATGGGTGCTGGATTCGGGGCCATCATTCCACTCATGCGGGCATGCAGAGGAGATGGAAAAATATACTTCCGGTGATTTTGGAAATGTCTATCTGGCGGATCGCGGGCCTTTAGAAATCAAAGGGAGGGGGGATGTTAGAATAGGAGCATCGGACGGGAAGGTCCTACATCTACACAGGGTCAGACACGTTCCGGATTTGAAAAAGAACCTGTTATCAGTTGGGCAGCTAGATGAAGAAGGTTACACGGTAACTTTTAGCTGCAGGAACTGGGTTATTACCAAGGGAGATTCTGAGATCGCTCGAGGTAAAAAGGAAGGTACATTGTATTTGGCGACCAACACAAGGATAGTATCGCGGTAGCGTCAGCTAAGGGTGATACGGATTTGTGGCACTGTCGATTGGGTCACGTGAGTGAGAAGAGGATGCAGGTAATTTGCTCAAAGAGAAGACTACCGGGTTTGAAGACAGTCGACGTGGGGATTTGCGAAGACTGTTTGTTTGGCAAACAGACGAGGAGTAATTTCTCGAGGACAGGTAGGGCTTTGAGGGAAGCAAAGTTAGAATTGGTTCACACGGATTTGTGGGGACCGGCCACGGTAACTTCTCTAGGTGGTGCGTCATATTACATGACATTCATTGATGATTCTACAAGGAAGGTCTGGGTTTACTTCTTAAAAGGGAAAGATGAAGCTTTCGGGGTAATTAAGAAGTGGAAGGCCTTAGTAGAGACACAGACGGGACTCAAGGTCAAAAGCTTGAGGTCTGATAATGGTGGGGAGTATGAGCTCGGGGAGTTCAAGGAATACTGTGATGCGAATGAGATTCGCATGGATATCCCAGACTCGGGTGGGAGCAAGACGGTTCATGATGACCAAGATCAGGGGGTCACTGAAAATGAACCACATACTCCAGGACCAGATATTCCGCTGCGCAGATCTAACAGAGTGTGGATCGGCTGGTAAGGCTCTATGTTTCCCAAGTAAGGATAAGTTGAAGCTATGTATATAGCTTCAACGGGGCTTGGAGAATAGGAGGGAGGACGGCACTACCATGATCGAGGTGAGCACTAGGAAGACACTAAGGATGAGTTGAAGACGGATACGGGGCTTGTATACGCGGATTGATCTCTAGGTGGGAGATTGTAGGAGTAGAGATCCTAATAGGAGAAGAAAAGGAGAAAAGAGGTGAAAAGGGAAAATTTTGGCCAGGACAAATATTCGGCCAAATATGGGTATTCATGTGGCCGAATATTAGTGTTGTCAAAATTGTGGATTTCCGACGTAAGAGGTATTCGGGCGAATATGCTTGGGCATTCGGCCGAATATGCACCTGAACGGGAAATTGATGTTTTTCAAGGTCTTTTCGGGAATTTTTTTCATTCTAGGTTTAGGACTTATTCTAGGATGCCTATATAAGCAGGGTTCCGCTCCTAAACTCATTGTAACTCCATATTTACATATTATAGTGCAAGATCCTGGCTTGGTAGTGCCCCCAGACGTAGTAAAAAATATTAACGAACTGGGTAAACAATTCTTTGTGTCTCTTTACTGTTTTTGCTTCTTTTATCGTTCTTGCTTGTTCGGTTTGCGTATTATATTCTTGCGATCTGTTTGTGTTTGGAGGGTCTATACCACAACAAACCTACCTATGCATCCATCCATTTCCATTGATTGCTAACTCAGAACTCAATTACTGTACAATCTTAACTCAATGTGTCTATAAAATCGACCCCCATTTCGCATCCCATTGCATTTACCACTCACAAAATGTGTTTGTTAAGTATATGCTTCAAAGATATACATGCCTACTCAAATGTTTTTGGTAGGAATTTCTTGACTATTATAATGGCATAGTGGAGTTCAAAATTGGTTTATACTATCAATTAACACCACTATACTGAGGGATAATCTTCCATATCAACCCTAGCCAAGCATTTCCACAAACAGGATCCAGTCCCAAAATTTTTACTGAAAATAACACAATAGCACAACTCCGGAACACGAATCTCTAAAATCACAAAACACGACCAGACCAATTAAAAAAACAAATCACAATTTTAACAATTCAACTTAAAACATTAGTAGCATGTTGCCGAAAAATTAACAGTACAGCAGACATGAGCAAGAGTATCCATCATAATGGTAAACTGTACCTTCTTCATACGAGTTCTGACTTCAGACTTGCGGGCTCGGTTGTACATGCGGCGTTTCTCAGCCTGGCGAGCCCTTTTCACGGCGGAATCAACCTTTTTCTTAAGAGGAGCGGCTTCACAAACAATTGACCCACCAAGCTTCCTCCGGATAGGTTTGGAAGAAACCAATCCTAGACAAAAATTCGAACAATTATATACCAGTGTCTTGCAAATTACACCGAAATTCATGAAAATGACTAGAAATTAGTACCTGTAGAGAACAAGTTGAGGGAATTGCCGGTTGAGATGGTAAGAGAACGGAATGCAGTGGCGGCATAGAGCTGAGATGATGAAGATGAAGAGCGGGCGGTGATGGAGAGAGATTTGAGCCTAGAAGGTAAGCCGAGGCAAGGAGAGAGGGTGGCAGCGGCCATGTTTGGGCGTCAGTCGGTGTATCAACCGGAGGTGGAAAGAAGAAATAGAAATAGAAACCCAATCTCTTGTCTATCTCTATCTTATCCACGGAGGTTTGCTGTTACTGTATGGTTTGGTGCGGTTTAGTCCCACCACCAATTATTTTCCCCATTTGCATTTTACTGGCGCCATAATTTTTACCAATTTTATTTTCGTAATCTATCCCTTCATTTCAAATTTCGTCTCATTTCAAATTGTAAAAAATTATTGGTATATTGAAATTAAAAAGAAAGTGAATAATTTGATGTTGCGAGGGTAGATAGTTGAGTATGAGAGCAAAAATGAGGTAAGAAATAATAAATGGTTTAGTTGATGTTAATTATAATATGCAGTAATATTGTAAATTGTAATACACACATATAGTATGTGTGTGTGTATACATATGTATTGGAAGTATTAAAGCATACTCTCTCTATGTCCCAGAAAGTTAATCTCTATTTTTTTCGTTCTTATTATGAATGAACTTTAAGTAAAAATTTCAAAATTTACAACTTGTTATTTATACACCATTATAAATACTATCAATATTAATTTTTAAATTCTCATTTAGATAATCACAACAAGTAGCCTAAATTATTACCCAAAGTTCATTCGAAGTAACAATGAAAAAAAAATGGACTAACTTTAAGGAGTATTAATTACTGCAAGTAATTTCAGCCAAACAAAGATATGGCTGAATCAGCACACCCTAGAAACCAAAAGGAAACAATTAAACAAGGCATAACAATCAGGGCAATGCTAGAGGCACAAAAGAAGTAGGAGCACAAAAGAAGTCTACAAAATGATGGATACAAAATGAGGTGACGATATTTTATTGGTTGCATCAATTGTGGACCCGTCACACTCTAATTAAAAACACCAATAAAATCTTGACACATCATTTTGTGAGCTAAGTTTTGTGAGTTTTTTTGTGACTTTATATTTACCCAACAATCAGTCACTAGAACAGTTATTGGTCTTCGTTTAGTACACAAACAAAATATTATTCCAGTTAATTCACATCGGGATGAAAGTCTACATACAACTTGCATTAGTGACAATTCTACAGGTAAAAAAAAAACCGAAATTGTTACATATTTGGTACAATTTTTTTAGCCTTAAAAAAAAAAAGTGAGATACGGAAATCACACTAGATGAAAAAGCAGTGGCTGATCCATGATACACTTCATTTGAAGTAATTGATTAGAATCTGTCGGCAGTCATCACTTCCGGTTGAGCTTCACGCCGGCTTTTCGCAAGGTATGGACCCTTGCTAACAGCTTCCTGCAGCTGCACCCACATGTCAAAGGTATAAATAAAACTTATAAGTTCTGAACAAGATATCGAGAAGTATAGAAGTGTTTCTTCACAAATAAGCAAACAGAATGCTAAAGGAGTTTCAAATACTCCCTTCGTCCCATAATAAATGTCGCACTTTCCTTTTTGGACCGTCCCAATATAAATGTCACATTTCTAAATAAGGAAAGTGTCCTAGTGCAAATTTTACCAATGTGTAAGCAATGCATACCAGTGAAGCACATATCTTTAAAACGTTTACAAGTCAAATGCGATATTTATTATGGGACGGAAGGAGTAACATAAGACTAGTGCATGATTGATGTGTAATACACCAGAAAAAGTAGAATTAACCCACGACTAAAAACTGCAGTCTGTTGGCATTATATGAGGTTTCTTACACAGACTAAGGTTATACTCCCTCTGTCCCACCACAAAGATTGTCTCATTTCTAAAGTTGAACGTTAAAAGTCACTTAACTTCGAGTCCAAATCCTCTGTGCCACTTCGTGTACCACTTCATGTGCCACAGGTGATCTAATGGCTCACAGTTATTGAGATTGGTATTATTGTAATATTATGCAAACATGTGAACGGTAAAAGTGGTACATGAAGTGGCACACAAAAGTGGTACAGGAGATCTCAACTCCTTAACTTCCTAAACTACCCACAACAAATAATACTCCTCACTTCACTTGCGCCATTCTTGTTTTTAGAGGAACCATGGTGCTAATTTGATTCTTCAACACCACCAAAGATAATTATGGAAAGAGGAATGAATCACTAAAATGGTTGAATAGTCAAAGGGGACTATCGATCTATTGTCAAAGTGAAAAAAATGATAATGATACCTTTTCAAGCATCTCAGCAACGCCAGGGTCACTCATGAGTTTAGCTGATGACGTGAAGGCTTTGTAGATTGCACGACAACAGTTATATCTGGATTCCATACCTGAAATGTTCTAAATCAGACGTGTCTCAATGCAAATTAATTATCATGTACAATGTAAAGAAAGATTCAGTGCTAAAACTTAAAAGTTGTACAATTCTATAGACACTGAACTTTGGATTCTGAAAAGAAAAATGAGTGAGACTTGTTTTAATTTCATATATTGTTCCATTTGAAAATCAAATCAGATTGGGGAAAGGGTGCATGACCCAATCCGCCATGATCCCCTTCCTAAGCATCAAAACGTAAAAGTATATACTCAAAGTTACGTTTGCGTAACAACCCCTCATTCTCACAGTCCATGTGCTAATAATCAACCTCTCAAACATACTACTGAATTAAATTATTAGGTGACAGCGATATATGCCAAAAAAACAGACCTATTTTAGTTGTTTCAGTATACGCGTCAGTTACAACATTTATTATCTCTTGTCTTGAGCAGATCTCCATCAGGAACCATGGTCGAGCCACCAATCCTGTTATCACCCTATAACCCTGTATCAGTTGCAAACAGAAGGCACGTCAGAACCTTTGAATAGGAAAGTAAGATGAAGCAAACACAGAAATAAATATAGACTTCGTAGAATAAATTGTTGTATAATGAGTAAGCTAGAAAGGAGATTGAAAAAGAAAAACTATTCTACTTTGTTAAAGTAGAAGACGTCATCTATGATGTTGCTCAAAATTGGCATCAAACCGGACAGAGAAAAGACCTGTAAAGAAGCATAATACCTAATACAGGAAATGTCACAGAAAAAAAACCTAGTAGCAAAATTGATACTCCCTCCGCCCCAAAATGAATGTCCAAAAAATGTTCAAATATACTCCCTCCGTCCCAGCACAAGTGAGACTTCTTTCCCTTTTGGGACGTAGTGAGACTGCCCAAAATGGAAATGTTTCAACCCCACTCATTCTCTCTCTTCATTTTCCACCACTCCATTTATTCAATCAACACTACTATTTATCCCACTCGTTCTCTCTCTTCATTTTCCACCACTCACTTTATCCAACTAACACTACTATTTACTCCACTCATTATCTCTCTTCATTTTCTACCACACATTTACTAGTTTTTCTTAATTAGTGTGCAAACTCCTCTAGTCCTACTTGTGCTGGGACGGAGGGAGTACTCTTGATCAAGAGCAAATTTGAAACCTTTTTGGACATTCATTTCTGTACGGAGGGTAGCATTATTTCCGTGAACAAACATAAGAACACCTTCAGCAACTACCAAACAATCCCAGCAGGGGCAACGGGTTAGGAGGGTAATTATGCACAAACTACAAGATATCCTCAAACACAGGTTTTGAAATTCAATATCAACAGCAATTCAACTTCTGGAAATCAATAAAATGTAATGCCTACCGCAATGCGAAAGTCAGACTCTAGCCGGAGAACTGAAAGTAAATGTCCCTGCAGCAAAGCACACACATAAACAAGATTAGTGTTTCACATACGAAAAGGTGCCAAGGACAAGTAAACGTTAAAGCTCCATTTTTTCACAAAAAAAAAACTCCCAGGACGTACTTATTAATTGTTGAAGTTCGGTAACATTTGGAAAAATTTTGGTACTGTAATATACTCCCTCTGTCCCAGAAAGATAGTCCACCTTTTTTCATTGTTACTACGAGGGAACTTTGAGCAGTTATAAATGTTACTTATAATTATGTTAATGTGAATCTAAAAATTGATATTAATAGTATTTATAATGGTGTATCAAGAACAATTTCAAAAATTTCATTAGAATAATTAAAAGTAGCCTTAATTATTACTCAAAGTTCCTTCGTAAAACCCATGAAAATAGGGGGACTATCATTATGGGAAAGAGGGAGTATTTCCCAAGTCAATCAAACAATAAGGCGAGGCATTTTTTAAAATCAAGCTCACTGAATAAGACTAATCCCACGAAAGGGAACATAACCAGGTCTTCTTTCACCACCTCTGTGCCAATCCCAACAATGATCATTATCCCCTACCCAACCCACTGGTCTTCTCAATGCTCACTCTGTCCCTACCTTCCCCCCCCCCCCCTCTCTTCTCTCTCTCTCTCATCCCAATTATCATAAAATTGAATCTAAAGTAGTTTCTAAAATCCTCCTAAAATTTGGCTTATCTTCATCCCCCCCCCCTCTCCCCCAATTTTTAGAGACACACACGCACGCACACACACACGTACAGTAAATCTGCTACGATGAATCATTTTATTAAAAAAAAAAAAACACAAACAAAATGAGTCTTATACTCCCTCAGTCCCGGAAAGTTAGTCCTCATTTTTTCATTGTTACTACGAATGAACTTAGAGCAATAATTTAGGCTACTTTTAATTATCTTAATGAGAATCTAAAAATTGGTATTGATAGTATTTATAATGGTGTATCACTAGTTGAATATTTTCATTAGGATAATTAAAACTAAATTATTACTCAAAGTTCATTCATAATAACAACGGGGACTAACTTTCCGGGACAGAGGGAGTATTTTAAACTCATTAGGAGCAACATAAGGTACGTAAAATGCAGACCATTTAAAACCTATAATTTCAAAAATAAACAATTGTCCATCATTTATTAGTATATCGGGCTACACTTGCATGTATGCCGAACACTTATAAACATTTTCCAACATGTGTTTGAAAAATCAACTAACTACTGAAGTAAAAGATTTTCATTTTCCATAAATTATTTTTCAGAAATCCTTTTTTGGGAGCCATTCTCCTTGCAACAAACTAAGCCAATCTTAAGAAAACGGACATCTTTGGTTCAACATGAGTCATACAACAGAATCAAGTCTTGACGATAAATATTTAGGACTCACAGATGGTGTTAGCTTCGATGTCCTGGATGCCGCTTGATAGATCAATCGTCGAAGGCTTTCTTCAGCATCACCATTAATCAACACGTTCCCAGAACGACTTTCTCCCAAAACATTCCCAAGAGAATGCAGTGCTGCCTGATTTTTCGAATTAACAATTTAATGAATCAGAAGGAGAGACTTTGAACACACACTTGCACTTCCCAAGCTTGCTCATTGAGGTGAGATATGCTCAAAGCAGACCAATAATAAAAACTATGTGCTGAGACACGTGCGACAACTCGTAACCCCAGGGGTAAGATATATCTCCTTTCAGACACCACTGTCAACTATTCAAAGCAGTCACAGTAAGCTTTCAGCTTTCGTAAAGCATGATCTGCTACACTAAATCCTGCTAGTACTGTTAATATCATTCATTTTACTTTTGCTAATACTGTTAATTTCCTCCACAAGTCTAAGGTGGCATTTTTTTTTAAGTGTTAAGTCCTGAAATCTGAATCACTTTCGAAATTGGCTGAATTCATAAGAGGTAACGTCTAAATACTAAATTTTCAATTATTCAAGCTGTTTAATTATTCGTCTGAATTCACATTTGTATTAGGATTACGACATTGAATGGAGTAGAGAGATGACATGAATCATTGTTTCTACAGTATTTTGGTTGGGTATCTTTGGAATTATGAGTTTAAGGAAGAGATATATATGTGAAAAATATCAATTCAGAGGCAAATAAGTGACATTTTTACATCTGGAAATTTAGTGGACTTTAAATGATATTCAGATCTTAATGGAAGAAAAAAAATGGATTTTTATATGTCTGAACGATTGAGACTTCAGACCTGATTAAGAGCTAAAATAAAAAAACAAATGAACCCTTAACTTACTTGACTCCATTTCTAGCAAAAATCATATCTACCATGCAGCCTGACTTTAATATTTTTCGCATTGCAAAGAAGCAGAATAGAGTTAACTGGGAGTCAAAGCCAGCTCCACACAGTTTAGAGAAGGCCTAAATCTCCTCAGAACCCAAACCAAAAAAAAAAAAGGATGCAATCGGCAGAGCACTAACCAGTTGTTTACCGCGGCCATGCTGATCAAAGGCGGAATTAACAATATGCCTAGCGGCAGGAGGTGAATCTGATAGTAGCAGTGCAGCTCCCTGAGTTGCTAGAAGCATCACAATACAGGAAAATCAAAATTAGAACATTCACCGATGCAAATACAAGCAACATTTTATAAAACACAACCACTCAAGCTGCCAACCCTTCTCTTTTAACCTACTGACATCAAAATGTGTCGTATAGAACTACTGATAGAAACTTCACGGCCGAGTTAGGGCTACTAGGTCTACAAAATCATTTTCCTGAACAACGATATAACGTTAAATATCTTTAGGATGCTAAGTTCAAGACCGAGATTTATCTCTCAGCACAATTCTAATTCGGAGTACTATTTAATTTGTACTAATGACCCTGTTTAATAACCGGTTTTCAAAACAGATGTTTTGCAGTTTTATAAGCATGCTCTATCTAAAGGAAACTTACATGACCCTATTTGACCCAGTGCTTCAAGTGCACATTCACATTCATCAGCATCTTCACTTTCCAGTAACCCAAGCCTTCCGTCAATTGCTGAAATAACAGTTTGAACACCTAATCCACAAGCAACATTCGATCAGTAGAATTCAACATCTATACCCTTGATAAAATCAACAGGACAATACCGCATTCAAACAATAATCCTTTTACAAGTCAAGACATAAATAAGTATATATCCGTGCTGGCTATCCTAAAGCCAGATTACAGAGGAAAGTGCTTGAATTCAGAACAGGGACACTTGCTCATTGCTGCAACATCCCATCAATAAACCAGGGATTTTGAAGCACGGAAAGAATTTGCTCACAGAATGCTCGTGAAAGTAGGACAAGTGATCGATAAGGACATAGCAAAACGATACAACTCCTTCAACACAACAGGATCAAATTTGCCACAAAAATTGCACATACTTTTTCTAATAGCAACCGTCCTTTTTCCCTGAAGAATGAAAGACTCGGTCAACTTCGATTTAGTTACATCATGTCTGTGATTATCAGTATTTGCTTGCTGAAGTCCAGGAACAATTTTTATTTTTTCTAAGTATCTAACATTATCCAAAAAAGAAGTATCACAGGCATTTAAACAAAATAGTGGTAAAGGATGCAGAGTTGCAGACAAACACGTCCCCGTGCATAGGGATCCTCAGAAGAGTCCAAACATCATCTGAGACTAGATCTGCCCTCCAGCGATTAATTTGTTGCTATAGCTTCATGGGAAAAAGATTGATGGATGAGTTTTATACTCGTTTATTGGGTATTTTCTAGAGTTAGTCTTAGCGAAATCCTTGGGTATTTGTGTAAAACCGGAAGAATTGCTGTAGAAAGAATGGGTAATATAGGCAGATCGCCAAACTTCATACCTACTTTTAGTAAGACGACATTTATTTTGGGACAAACGAAAATGGAAAGTAGGACATTTATTCCGGGACACAGACACTTCAGTGTAACATTTACTTGCTGCTACATGGGAAAGTCAGCAATAACGAGTTGAAATATGTTTATTAAGTTTCCTTGCAAAATTTATAATTTTTATTCTTAGTTGTCGCGCAACCTGAGGCTCTTTAACTAGTACTACAAATCCTTATATCAGTGCATACTTTTGATCACCCCCAGACAACATAGTACTTCATTGAGCCAAAGGACAAATGAAAAATAAAATAATATATAGCTTCTAGGGTACTGACTTACTAGATTCATTAACAAACATAAAGATATTCTCCTTGGACAAAAGCCTTCCACTAATCATCATTGCTCTAGATCTCAAAATCGAATCAACTGAAGAATTGCTGTAGAAAGGTGTAGATTGATAATGTCAGTAGAACTGCCTCTATTAAGCTAACAGAATAAAGTGCTATAAAGTACTGTAATAATACACACAATAGTACACTCTGTCATGTAAGTACCTTATTGTAGAGCTGAGGAGTTGAAGAAGGGTAGTCTGCAGCAAAAACTCAGCACTGTGTTCAATTTCAGCCAGCTTCACCCATCAGACAATCAAAATAAGCAAGTCAAACAAGGCATAAAGTCAAGGAAAGCATCATTAAACAAACTACGGGTTTCAATCCTCATTTTAACATAAAAGAACGGCAGCAAATTAAAAACAAAATCTGAGTCACTCAATCCTCATTTCAACAGAATAAAAACGCAGTAAAGTTACATATGCAAACATTTTCCACATGGCCTATTTAGCTAATCTACTCGATTTAATACAGTGGATTGACAGAGAAAGTGGGACTCAGTGCCAGCAGAAGCACCACTAACTTAGGCAGGAAGGTTGAGCGCAACTGTGTTGTTGTCAAGTGTGGTATCACCTAGATCTATAGTAAGCTGTATAACCCATATCCTCCGGCACACTGTTCCGGATGGAAAACAAGGCTGAACAAATATGACTTCATAATATTCAAGAGACTACCATATGCAAGCTTTAACACTGTAAAATGGTATAATCCTAAACCCGCGTGTGATAGGATCCGCGCAAGTCACGTGCACAGAACCCTAATACGCATAACATCTCATTGCGCGCATAAGTAAAACCTTAAAATAGAGCCTCGTGCATAATGACTAT
Organism: Campanula takesimana; assembly: GCA_026119855.1. Taxonomy (NCBI): domain Eukaryota; kingdom Viridiplantae; phylum Streptophyta; class Magnoliopsida; order Asterales; family Campanulaceae; genus Campanula; species Campanula takesimana. The sequence continues at coordinate 391,212 of JAOWBW010000879.1, forward strand.
TCCATGCGCAAAAAAATTTACGCGCACATGACCAATTGATCTTGCACAAACCTTCATCGCACACATGAAAATACTTGTTTGCGCAAAGCATCCATGAACATGTGAAGACGAAGAGTTAACATAATTTGACAAGGTTATGAAAAATCCTGCGCATACAAGAGAATAATTCGACTAGTGGTTCTCTTGGTCTGCTTAACTTAGGACTGCCAGGGAGTAGCGGAATGGAGGCTAGAATAGGAAGTAAGCCACGTGGTCCGCTTAATGGACCACACTTGGCCTAATTAGCTCACATAGGAGAATTGCGGATTGGTCCCCACTTGAGACACGTGGCGCTCGTCTAATCCCGCATACGGATAGACCAATGGTATTATGACACCGCACTGTACGGATGTCAAATGATAAGTCACGAGGGCTCGTTTTTCGACACCTATAAATACCAACATCATTTATTGAGGCCAGCTACAGTAAATACCCAACCTAATCCGCAAGTCTTGCCTTCTCGTGAGTTAGTTAGTTCCTATTCTCGCTTCCGCTCCATCTCTTCTTGGTGGTTTATTGTGTAACGCTAGATCCCCTTTCAATTTGCTAACCCGCTAGGACTCAGTACAAACAAACACCAAGTTTGACAAATGAAACTTTAAAGAGGCCAAATCATCATATTGGAAGATAAGGGCCATGCAAAACATCTAAAAACAGATTATAAAATGTCAACAAATTTAACTATAAATTCAGCCCCAGTTTTCACAAAAGTATGGATAACAAACTTTAGTTGTAAAATATCAATAAGTTTGACTAAGCTGGAAAATCTGCTTTACTGTTGGTAATTAATAGCTTTAACCTGTTGTTACGTGTGTTCTCCAGTTTAAATTGACAATAAAAATAGTGGGAGCGATACGTTTTAAGTTGAGAACAATATTCTACAAAATGAAGTAAATAAAGTACCCCCAAGTTCAACAAAACATGAGCAACCTTTTTCACAAAAACATGAATGTACGGAAATCAAGATTATATCAAATCACTACCTAGGGCGTGGTTCATGACAAGAGGGGAATGGATACAATGAGGATAATGGATAAATACTTCAAGGATTAAAAGAATAGTTAACCTCAAACAGAAGCTCCAAAACACTCAAGGTTATGAGCATATCATTCACATTGCGAATTTCCACTTCTAGAAGACTTAGGAGATTTGAGTGGTAAATGACTGATGCCACAGCCTTTGAAATTGAAAATAGCTTCACTATTAATGCCAAAACACGTACTCGTCCCTGTAACATTTTTTCAATATCAGATGTGTAAAGAGCAGTGAAAATCTGTAAGAAAATGGGACACCAAAATAATAATAATAATTAGATAATAATAGTAATAACAATAGTAACAACAATAATAATAGTAGTGCACCACTAATAATAAAATCAAGGAAGGACCCAGAGTCCCAGATGATTACTTCAAGTTGATGCTAAATGTGACCCTAGCCAGTGGAAATAATTTCAAATATGGTATTGGTCTAATTTAGACCCCAAAAGAAGGTTTTAACATTGTTTTCATTAGTACCATACGGCTATGTTATCTTCTACGCAGAGAATCCCGAAAGTCGTTATATTTTGGGTGGAAACAACCGATCCCATTCAAATGATTCTCACAAGGAGATGCTTACATCTATTTTTAACATTTAATCTGCAAGTGCAACTTTGCTTCGACATTGATCACAAGGCAAAAACAATAAATATGTCAATGGCACAACACACCCAAAAACTTTAAGAGGATTGATATGAGCTTGTTGATAAAGTCCACATAGAAGTAGTAGGCCATGATGACTAATTGGAAGAGGTTCACTACCATACCATTGAAGAGAATCTAGCAGATAAATTCCTCAGGTCTGTTGCTTCATCAATATTGGCTGGAAAAACAATTTCCTACAAATTAAGTATCTGAAAGTTAGTATTATAATTTGTACGTGAAAATGTAACATGCCTCACAGTAACAATAAAGAAGAATGTGATTGACGGGGCAGAAAGGAGCTTACCATACCCCCTGGAGAGCTAGCCAAAGTCTTAATGGCATCCATGGCAGCAACCGAGACTTGTTCATCACTACACAAAGCCGAGAAATGTGGCTATCATAACCCATGCTGAGAATAGCAGAGATATAACAAAGTCAAAACTCGAGCAAACTGCAAGCAAAATGTCTTAGCAACCTACCCAGTGATAAGGCAATCCAGTAAAACTGGATATATATCATGCTCGACAACCAGCCGACTAGCAAGGCCAGTAGTTTCTGTTTCTTCAAAATTTTCCAAAAGGCATGAAATCTGGGAGATATTATCATCACTTTTCAGTATCCATTAGTTTTACAAATATTCATCTAATAACTACACTTTCAACGAGCATATAGTTTAAGCTTAAAATAGGTTCAGAAAAGAGTGTGTCAGACTATTATAGATACTAGGGCATGAAAAGGTCACCTCTAACTACAATTAAGAAAAGAAACTTCAGCTTCCACATGCATGAAATTTTCTTTCTTAATGTGCAAAAGGAATGAGTACATGAAGATTAGACCACATTGCACATCACCATGTATACAATTTTTACAAAGAAGTCTATTACATAGCTGATTTCTTAAAATAATACGTACCAATTTACAAGATAAGCCTTTTACTCTTTGAGAATCTGCACGAAGACCAACCACAACAAAAGGCTGCAAGACAACGTATCATAAGATCAATCAAAAGCTTTTTCAATTATGTTTTGATTAACCCCCCCAATGTGGGCATAGCATATGTTTTTCACAAAGACTTTCTCCAGTTCTACCAATGCAACTGTTGATAGAAGCAGAATAGCAGATACAACAACAACAACATAGCCTTAGCCCCAAAATGATTTGGGGTCGGCTAACAAGAATCATCATACGGAATCATCCATTGAGGAAAAAATATAAAAAAATGAAAGAAAATCAAAAAGAAGAAATAGGTGGGAAGAAAATTAGAAAAAGGAAAAAAAAAAAAAAATCAAACCCCATCACCCACATGGATTTTTGCCCTCCACTCCATCCTCTTCAGCACCGTATTTTCTTCAAACCCAAGCAGATAAAACCAGAAAAAAAATATAAGATCGTGGAGGAGTGTCCTTCATTTCTGCCAAACAATGGGACTGACACGGAATATTTACAAAGATTCAAAGGGAAGTTGGGGAACAAAGGGTCCAGTTGTCAGACATCATATGCAAAAGCTAAACAATATGGGAAGGCTTTTCAGTTAGCACATTCGTATTCATGCATGAAAAAAGAGAGCTTGTTCAAGCTATATGTTAGTTTATAGGATGATTGGATCTGCAGGAAATGAGGAACGATGATCACATATGCAAATGAAAGGCAAAGTCAGGGATTTGGAATCAACAGTCCATTCAGTTTAGTGTCAATTTCTATAAAAGATGACTTCAACAACAACAACAACAACAAAGCCTTAGTCCCAAAATAATTTGGGATCGGCTAACATGAATCCTCATATGTCAAAAATTTGTTTATCCTGGACTGCTCACCATTATTAAGAAGCCCTCCATACCCTTCATAAAATCTTGATAAACAGAACATACTTCTTTGCTCGAGTTCAGTTCACTAAATGGTGATACTGAGAGAGCTATACATGTGGCAACTGTCCTTCGAAAAGAATACTAGAATATAAACCACAGTTAAGTATATTCATATATTCATATTACAACGAAGATCCAAAGCATAAGGAGGGAATTGACTGATGATCAAAGATGGCAGGTATAACATGAATGCCCAGGTAGGGTTAGGGTGATTTGTTGCCTAAGCCAAATGCTAAAGAGAGGTTTTTCAATCCTTTTTACATAACAGATCAAAATTGAAACACAGCATCATGCTAAAGTGAAAACTGATCAACATATTCAGGTAAGAAAAACATACCATAAAATGTGGAATGAGGGACGCTGCATACTTGGTTTTAAACATCTTTTCCAGACAATCAACCAGCGCATTTTCTAACCCTGGTACATCTGCTTTAGTCTGCAATGCACTACAGGCAATAATAACAAATCAACATAATGGCATGATCATGATGCTTAAGTCAATAACCATCAAGACCCAACCAAAAAATCAGAAAATCCTTAATATTACCTCCTCTGTCCCATAATAAAACGTCACGCTTTCAGTATTAGTTCATTCATTTCTAAATAAGGAAATAGTGTTGGTGCAATTTTACCATGTTACAAGCAATGTATGAACAAGTAAAACACATTCCTTAAAAACATTGACAAGTCAACTGCAACAATTATTATGAGATTATTATGTAAATGAACATCTGATAAAATATGGAGAGAAAATTATAATATTTCTATGCTATTCAATCTCTCAAAGTTTACATAACCTAAATGGACTCATATTTATACACAAACCATCTGAGTCCTAATTGTATTAGAAATCTAACAAATCTCTTTATTGTAAAATGAATCTCTTCCTAAATAGAAATACTCCTAACATAGATAACTTTCGTAAGTTGGGTCAATAACAAAGACCAACATAAGTAACTAAATACTTTACTTGCTTGATAATATCTCTCAATCTCCTAAAATCCCCCCTCAAGTTGGAACATCTACGAAGTAGATGCCCAACTTGCCAAATTAAAATTAAAATTGTGTAAAATGTTTGTTTTTGTGTGTGTGATAACAAGCTGCGTATTGCAGCATCAAATTATTTATTTTTTGGCATGCTGCTCTTCATGCAACACCAAGTTCTTCTTCCCCCAACATGTTGCTCTTCGTGCAACGCAAAATTTCAAGTTTTTGGCCCTTGCATCAACATGTTTATCATGCATATTCCGTGCTGCGAAGAAGCATTGTTTAGCCGTTTTTCAAGTTTATGGCCCTTGCATCAACGCGTTTGTCATGCACATTCCGTGCCGCAAAGAAGGATTGTTTGGCCCTTTTTACCATGTCACTTTTCCCTTCCTCGAAAAAATATGTTAGATGTTTGCTTCTCTGATGATGATTAAATTAAATTGAAACTAGGGTTCTAGGATCGGAACTTGCTCTAATACCATGATAAAATATGTCTCTCAAAGTTTACATAAGCTAAAGGACTCATATTTATGCACATATATGAGTCCTGAATCTATTAGGAATCTAAAAAATCCCTTTATTTAGATATGAATCTCTTCCTAATTAGAAATACTCCTAACATAGATAACTTTTCTAATTTGGCTCAATAACAAAGACCAACTTAATTAACTAAATACTTTACTTGCTTGATAATATCTCTCAATCTCCTAACAGCATCCTTACAAACCAATAACTCCATATATTAATTTTCTTTGATTAAATTCGTTGCTATTTGAATAATCCAGAAATGACATTAGCAGCAAAAATAAGTATGGAACGCAATGATCAAAGTATAAGACATGGATTTTTACTTGATAATTAAAGGAAGGGGAAATCGATTAAGGAAGTCCTTTACGTTAGCTTCGGATGGAAACCCTGAAATTCCAAGAAGGAAGTGGCGATTAAAGTCAAATTCGAAAAGGGGAGATTGGAAAAAAAAAATTGCTTACCAGGATCAAATGCGAAGTCGGAAGCTGCTTGAAGGAGCTCAGATGGATCATTAATGGAGTATTCTTCTGCCATGGCTAACAATTTTTACTTTTGAGAAACACAAATTAAAAGTGAGAGAAATGGGGTTTGGTTTGAACTACAAGCTAAAACCCACCGCTGGTAATGGATGACTTGAACAAGAAAGAACCGTTTTTTTTTTCGGGTTTAATTGTTGGGCCGTTAAGCCCCTACCCGGCCCAAGTACCCAATTATAATGTTATGTCCAGCTCAATTAATCCAATCGAGAGAAAATGGATTTGGGAATGATACCTTCCCAATTAAACAGAGCATAATTAAAATCAGAGTAGATGAGAAGAGAAATTAGAGATAGAATCAGAATATGAGATGAGAAGAGAATTGAGAAATTAATGAGAGAGAATAGTTTAGAAACTTGTGAATTCATTCATACCATAACAATGGGGTTTACAGCATATAACAAGGTGAGTGCACATGGCTGGCACCGGCCTAGCCCTCTCTCCTTGAAATGACAGCGTTTTAAGTAACAGAATAGGAATCCTAAGTTTACATAAAAACGACGACGTACTAATTAATAAAAGCGCACAATACTAAATATTCTTCTACTAAAGTAAAATGATGCCGTATGCTGTTGCTGTCAAACATAACGGTCACCCCCCAATTGATTTGAACCTAGGTCATTACACCCCCTTCCCCTTCAAACGATCCTTGTCTCAAGGATGAAATTGGGGGAAATTTGCAGCAATCATTGTCCAATCCTCCCACGTCGCGTCTTCAGGAAGAGCATTAGACCACTGGATTAAGACCTGTGCAGCTGGGCTGTTGCCTTTCTTCACCAAACGCCTATCCAAAACAACAATTGGTTCCACTAGAAATTGACCATCTTCCCCTACATAGGGCAAGGAGGGATTTGGGACTACAGCATTCCCAATCTTCCGTTTAAGCAATGAGACATGGAACACAGGGTGGATTTTGGAGTTTGATGGAAGCTTTAGTTTGTAAGCCACTGCCCCAATTTTTGCTTCAACCTGGAAGGGCCCAAAGTACTTTGGAGAAAGCTTGAGATTCTTCATGAGGGCCAATGATGTCTGTCTATAAGGCTGCAACTTCAGGTACACCCAGTCCCCTTGTTGAAAATTTCTCCCAGTCCTTCCATTATCTGCATTTTGTTTCATCTTATGTTGTGCCTCTGCCAATACTTCTTTCAATGTCCTTACATGTTTGGCTCTCTCAGCCATAAAGTCTGTTACAGCATCAAGTTTGCAGTATTGCTCATGGCTGAATATAGCTTGAGGAGGAGGATAGCCATACAGGGCTTCAAAGGGAGTCATTTTAAGAGCAGTATGAAAGTTTGAATTATACCACCATTCAGCTAGTTAACCAGGTAGACCAAGAGGTAGGCTTAGCACTGGTGACTGCTCTTACAAACTGTTCTAAACACCTGTTGAGTCTCTCGGTCTGACCATCTGTTTGAGGGTGGTAAGTTGTGCTTAAGTTCAGAGTAGTGCCAAGTAGGGAAAAAAGAGACTGTCAGAATTGGCTCAAGAAAATCTTGTCCCTATCTGTGGTTATGGTGACAGGTAAGCCATGGTGCTTGTATATGGTATCAAAGAATTGCTTGGCTACTATATAAGCAGTGTAAGGGTGCTTAAGAGGGATAAAATGGGCAAATTTAGTAAGCCTATCCACCACCACCAGAATTGAATTCCAGTTGTTAGAGGGAGGTAAGTCTTCAATGAAGTCCATGGCTATGTCAGACCAAGGTCTAGTAGGGATGGGTAGGGGTTGTAAGAGACCAGCAGGGTGAGTAGTTTCAGTTTTGTTTTGTTGACAAACCTCACAAGGAGCAATCAAATCCTGCACATATTTTTTCATACCTGCTCAGAAAAAAGGTTGAAAAACCCTCTTGGTGGTTCCTTGAATCCTGAATGCCCTCCCAATGGAGTATTGTGCAGCTCCCTTACAATCTTCTCTCTTAATCCTCCCTTGCTCCCAATAACCAACTTACCCCGAAACCTTAACAAACCATCACACAAGGTATAGGTATTGAACTTCTCATTATTTGTAAGCACACCCTTTAAAATTTCTTGAATCTCAGGGTCATCTTCCCAACTTCCTAACACTTCTTGCACCTATTTAGGCTGTAAAAATGTAATGGCTTGGCACTCCATCACTTCAGGTTCTTCATAAATTCTGGATAAGGCATCTGCAACTTTATTCTCTACACCCTTCTTGTAAGTGATTGTATAATCATACTCCAAAAGATTGGAAACCCATTTCTGCTGCAACCCTCCAGTTACTCTTTGATCTATAAGATACTTAAGGCTCTCATGGTCAGTTTTGATTTGAAATTTATGACCACACAGATAGTATCTACACTTTTCCACAGCAAGCAGAATAGCCAAGAATTCTTTCTCATAAGTTGACAACCCTAAGTGTTTGGGTCACAAGGCTTTACTAATGAAGGCTATAGGTCTACCCTCTTGCATTAGGACAGCCCCTAGACCATTGTGGCAAGCACCTGTCTCCAAGATGAATGTTTTTGAAAAGCCAGGCACGGCCAAGACAGGGGCTGTTGTCATAGCTTATTTCAAAGCTTGAAAAGCTTTATTAGCTTCTGCATCCCAATGGAAAGAATTCTTTTGCGAGAGTTTAGTGAGGGTCTTACTAATGATTCCATAATTCCTTATGAACCTTCTGTAGTACCCAATGAGACCAAGAAATCCCCTTAGCCCCTTTACAGTAGTGGGGGTTGGCCACCCTATCATACTCTCCACCTTAGATAGATCTGTTGCAACACCATTTTCAGTAACTATATGACCCAGATACTCCGCCTTGTTACTACCAAAAGAGCATTTACTCTTTTTTTTCACAAATAGTTGATGCTCTCTGAGTCTGCCCAAAGTTTGCCTTAAGTGATTCACATGTGCTTCCAAAGTGGGACTATACACTAATATGTCATCAAAGAACACTAATAGGAATTTCCTCAAAAAATCATCAAATACTGAATTCATTAGTGCTTGAAAAGTGGCGGGTGCATTAGTGAGTCCAAATGGCATTACCTTGAACTCATAATGACCATGGTGTGTCTTGAAAGCAGTTTTGCTAACATCTTCCTCCTTCATCCTTATTTGGTGATATCCTGATCTTAGGTCCAACTTGGTGAAGTACTTTGAACCATGTAACTCATCAAGCAACTCATCTATGGTGGGAATGGGAAACGTATCTTTAATAGTAAGCTGATTCAAACCTCTGTAATCAATACACATCCTCCATGTTCCATCCTTCTTTTTAACCAAAATGACTGGTGAAGCAAAAGGACTGCAACTAGGTTGATTAATCCCACTCTCCAATAATTCCTTGATTATTTCTCAATCTCATTCTTCTGAAAATAAGGGCACCTGTAAGGTCTGTTATTTACTGGCTGACTACCTGCTTTAAGAGGGATAGCATGATCAAACTGCCTTGGATGAGGAAGCCCCTTTGGTTCTGAGAACACATCTTCAAATTCTTCAAGAAGAACTGAAATTTGGGGGTCCATATACTCCCAGTTGGTACTGAGGAGAGGGAATACAGCAGAATGATTGCTCCACAAGGTAGAGTCTGAAGTAATTTAGTTGTAGAAGGTGATGTCATAAAATTGAGAATGACCTCGTCCTGTGCCCCTTGTAAGATGCACTGCTTCTTCTTCCACTTGAAACCCGTAGTCATCAAATCAAAATCAAATGTAATGGGGCCCAAGGTCTTAAGCCAGTGTATTCCCAAAACTGCATCACAACCACCTAATCCAATAACCTTCATTTCAGCTTGGAACTCATTTCCTTGCAGTTTCCATTTGAAATCCCTACAGACTCCTTGACTGCAGATCTTACTACCATCTACTACAATCACTGGAACATCAGTGGTAGGTATTACCACACATCCTAACCTTTTTGCAGCTTTAATGTCCAGGAAATTGTGGGTACTCCCACTGTCAATGACAATGAGCACAGAAAATGATTTATTCCCTACCTTCCCAGTGAGTTTCAAAGTCTGCAAAGAAGCACTACCAGAGAGAGCATGCATGAAAATTCCAAGATTCTCTTTTGGTGTTTTCTCACTTCCTGATCCTTCTATAGGGGTATCAAGGGAATCATGCCACACCTCTTCCTCTTCTCCATTGTCCACCCCAAGCATGAAAATCTGTTTACTCTTGCATTTATGACCAAATTTATACACCTCATCACAATTATAGCATAGACCCTTCTCCCTTCTGGATTGCATTTCAGCATGAGTCAAATGCTTAATGGGTATGGTGTGTCTGATTGGGGGTGAGGTGTCAGATCTTTGGTTTATGGATGGAGAGGAAAATGTATGGGACTTGCTGGAACTGTTGCTAGCAGTTCCCTTGGTAGGGCTTTGAAAATTTGAGGTGTTTGTTCTTGGGCTTGAATTATAAGGGGAGTAAGTGGAGTTGGGTTTGAAACTTATGAGTTTAACCTTCTTGAGGGAAACCTCCTAATATGATTCTTCTATTCTGGCTAAACTTATGGCTTGAGTCAGGGTAGGGGGAAATTGAGACTCCACCCTGAACCTGAGTTCTTCCTTGAGTCCCTTGATGAAATTATTCACATAAAATTTTTCACTAAGGGTAGGATTCTCAGCCCTCATAATTTCCCTCATCTCCTCAAATTTGTCCTGGTATTCACTAACTGAGTTTACTTGCTGCAGATTAGGAAACTCCCCTTCTACATTTTCATAAGCTTGGGGACCAAATCTAAGAGCAACCTTAAACACAAAATCATCCCAAGCACTCCCATCAATTTCTTCACATAAATTTTGACACCAGGATTCTGTACTTCCTTCAAAGTAAATAGTGGCCAATTCCACTCTATCATATAAGGGAACATCCCTATATTTGAAAAACTTGAGACACTTACGAATCCAACCTCTATGATCAATACCAGAAAACTTGGGAAATTCCAACTTAAGTGTTTTTTATAGGTTTCATTTAATCCCTTCTCAGTTCTAGTTTCATATGCATAACTAAAACCCTTAGCAGCAGTGTGAGAATCATCAATGAGAATGGTTTCAATTTCTGTCTTACCTTGCTTTTCCAAGCCACTATTTGAATTTATGTTCCCTTCAACTGGTTTATCCTTGCTAACCTCTGGATTTTCCTTGCCCGCACCTGGTGAAACTCCTAAGATGGATCCCGTACTACTGGTACCTCTCAATCCCCTTCCAGCTTCATCAACCTTCTCCTTGCCATTGTTGGATTTCATTTCCAGTATCAAACGAGTGATCTCCTCTACTCCCTTGCTTAGAGCCGAGATTTCGCCTTTCAGTTCACCTGTTTTGGCTTCCAAAGCACCCTCAAGTCCGCCTAGTTTTTCTTCAACGGGTTTGAGATTTGCCTCCATCGTATCCATACGAGTATTCACCATGGTTCACAAAGCTACCTCAGGATCGAGATATCTCTGATACCAGTTTTGTTATGTCCAGCTCAATTAATCCAATCGAGAAAATGGATTTGGGAATGATACCTTCCCAATTAAACAGAGCATAATTAAAATCAGAGTAGATGAGAAGAGAAATTAGAGATAGAATCAGAGTATGAGATGAGATGAGAATTGAGAAATTAATGAGAGAGAATAGTTGAGAAACTTGTGAATTTATTCATACCATAACAATGGCGTTTACAGCATATAAAAAGGTGAGTGCACATGGATGGCACCGGCCTAGCCCTCTCTCCTTGAAACGACAGTGTTTTAAGTAACAGAAAAGGAATCCTAAGTTTACATAAAAACGACGACGTACTAATTAATAAAAGCGCACAATACTAAATATTCTTCTACTAAAGTAAAACGATGCCGCATGTTGTTGCTGTCAAACATAACGGTCACCCCCCAATTGATTTGAACCCTAGGTCATTACATATAATCAAGAGGTGGCAATTGATGTTTAAACAAAGTTCTAATCTTTTGTGTGTGTGTTTTAACAGTCTATTTTTCGTGTTTAAAGAGCTACAATGATCAACTAGTGATACTTTTGAAATTTCTACAGGCTGTACTAATATTTCAAAATAAATGTCATCTTTTACTAATGGATATTAACGTCGGGTAAGGTCAGGTCGAACTCAATCTTTAGTCAAAAGGGCTCAAAATTATGCGGTCGAAAATAATAGGGCCTACTAACAAGACCCATTGAGCTAGTCGACTCTAAAGAGTGATCAGACTTACCCAATCCCCTCATACAGCTACAAATCTGCTAACTCCAAAGCCCAAGCATATGGTCGACCTCGAACCTCCTTAGACCACCAAGCCTCAAAGGAAACCAAATCACATGCTAACTACTCTCTCCTACTTATTTGTCACATTCAAAATGGATTTAATTTACTATAAATAATTAAATAATAATATACTAAAACAAAAACCGCTGACATCATCCATGCCACATGCCGATTTGTGATGAAAAGTTTTCCTTCCAAAACTACTTGCTGACATCATCACACATTAATTAAGTCAATTAACTAATTTAGTATTCTATTTAGTTTTAAATAATTAATTATCCACATTAATTGCTAACTTTCCACAATTACTCCTCCAATTAATTTCTTTAATTACTACTACTTAATTTAACCAATTTACATGTCCCAATTAAAATTTGTATCGACTATTTCTCTCTTGCAATTAACATCTTCCTAAAAATAATTAATTATTAAACTTAACAAATTTACATGCACTTAATAATACTCAAACTCAAAGGTGCATATGTTTTTAGTGTATGTGATGCTAATTATAAAATACAAAATTACTAATCAAATATTTGTCTGTAAAATTAATATAAATGACTCAACAAAGTAGTAGTATGATTCATTTTTAATATTTGAGGATAAATATTTTTTCTTTCAATGTTAAATATATTTAAATGCTACTTCCTCCTTTTCTAATTTAAAGTTGTCACGTTCATCATCAAAAAACTTATTGTTCGATCATTTTCTTCTCGACATCACATGTTTATATGTTCACGTTAACAATTAATTTTTTCTTTTAGCGCTAAACTATTCTCTTTTTGTTGTTTATATGATGAGGCTTTTCTATTTTTTTTTTTTTAAATATGATTGTCAATATTTTTTTCTAGCTTTAAATGAATATGTATTTTTATTAAAACAGATTCATATTAATTATCTACTTTTTAAGAAATTAATATCATTGCCCTCAAACAAAAAATATTTTAAATAATAAATTTCAAACGCCATGCATCGCACGGGTATCAGCTAGTTTACTATAAATACTAGTCAATCACCAATAGTTTACGGTAACTGAGCTTCCGACACTCAAATTCTTTCAATAAGCTTTCATACATTCGTACATACTCTCACACCGAAAGGTCCTTACCAAAGACCATCCGGCTAAATGTGTGTTCATTTTTTCCCCAGGTCATTTGGCTGCTGAATCATTTGACCAACTAAAAGATGAAGCCGTTTCAGGCATCATTAATCAAAATACTTGGTACCTCTTTATTATGAACTTCATTTCGTTCGAGACAGAATTAGTAATTCATAACAAAATTGACAAAAGAATAGTGATAACAAAAAAAAAAAAAAAAAAGGTACACAGATCATTATTGTGACATATATAAGCTTGAGCAGGAAACACAAAAAAAGTGAGATGGCTGAATGGCCATTTAAAGTTAAAAAAATGAATGATGTTCCAACTACAAAGCTTCATTTTTGGGCCAGTAACATGAATATGGTAAACCGCGTGCCTGCATGCATTTGAATGGGCCTACTGACTACTGCCATCATGATCCTCCTAATCATCATCAGTCCTTGCCTTTGTCCTTAACAACCAAACAGATTACGGCCCATCTCACCTTTCATAAAGCCCAACATGACCTAATATTTGTCTTGCTTAGTTTTCTCCAAATGACTTCATCCATACAAATACAATGACACTATTAAGTATTGCTTTTAAAATAAAATTGGACTTGATTTATCAATACTTTTTAAAATTTGTACGGTAATTTATTTATTTATATACTCTCTCCGTCCCACCCGAATTAAGATTTTTGGGTTGAGCATGGTGATTAAGGAAAAAAAATATTAGTGGAGTATATGTTATGAGTATGAAAAGTGAACTATGAGAAAGAAAGTGGAAAGAGAATAATGAGTGGAAAGTTGTTGTTGACCATGTACAATGGTTTTAAAAAAAAATTCCATTCAACACCCACTTTATCACTCCACTTAATCTTCTCTCTTTTCCAACTAATTCATTCAACACTCATTCAACTTTACACCCTAGAATGGTTTGTTTAATCTCTCATTCAACACTTTTCACACTCATTATCCTATACCCCACACCTTAAAATTTATTTTATATTTTTTATTTTTATGATTAGTGTTGAAATAGTTATTATTGGGATCCATTTCAAGAAAAAGATGGGTTTTTTTTGTGTCGAAACACAATGAAATTTACGTCAATTTAAAGATAATTTTTTAAAGGAATTTTGGTGTAAAAAAAAAACAATAAAAACATTTTTTTTGAAATAATTGAGCTCAAACAATTGAGATAAAAAAAAAATAATTCGTCAGCCAATGGAGAGTTGCCAAGTGTCAAAACCAGGAAACAAGAAAAAAAAAGGCCGGAGCAGGCCGTGACGCGCCAGACAAGGCGCGTTTTCTGCACGTGCCACGGCCAGCCTCTCAAGAGGCGCCGCATGTCTCAAATTTGTTGGCTTTCCTCCATTCACAATTGTTGAATGGGTTCAACAAAACCATTCACACACACCCCATTAAACAACCATTGGAGCAATTAAACCCTTTTTCTTTTGTGAGATACCCATTCAACACCCATTTTTTTGCCATTGTAGATGGTCTTAGTGTGAATGTGGGTCCCATTAAATAAAACACTTTCATTTTTTGGTTGTCTTAATTCAAATAAGACATCCAAAATGAAAATCCAAAATGAAAATTTGTCCTGATTCGAGTGGGACAGAATGAGTATTAAATATCGAATAAAATAAAATATTTTTTAATAAAAAATGCAACATTTAATTTGAAATATATTAATACAAAAAATATGACATTTATTTTAAGGCTGAAAGACAATTATATTAAATTAAATTCTTCCTCGGAACTCTTGTAAAACTGTTTTTCTCAACAATATACTCCCTCCGTACCAGCTCATTTGAGACTTATTTCTATTTTGGTTCGTCTCAGCTTACTCGAGACTCCCCAAAATAGTCATTTTTTTTTATAATTTTATATTCAATCTACCCAATCACTTATTCTCTCTATTCATTTTTCATCACTCAATTCATTAAACAAACATTACTATTACCCCACTCATTCTCTCTTCTAATTTTCTACCACATACTATAAATTACTTTTCCTTAATTCTTGTGCTCATTTCTTGAGTCTCAAGTGAGGTGGGACGGAGGGAGTAGGAAAATCAATTTTTATAACTTAAAAAACCGTTTGAAGTTTAATCCATATTACCGGTTTCAATAATAAAATATGTAACTTAAAACAACTTAATTTGTTTTTTGTTTTTTTACCTTAAAACAACTTAATTTGTTAGATAATAGTAATATGAGAACTTTAGCATTAAGTATAGAAATCTGAATACCTTTAGATTTGTATTTTAAGCTAGAAACAAAAAGAGTATCATAATTTGTTTAGTGCTCTAACTTGTAAGCAATAAAATTAAGTACTCCTTCCGTTCCAGAGTAAGAGTCTCATTTTCTTTTTTGGTTCATCCCAGAGTAAGAGTCTCATTCTTAAAATGGCAAAGAATCTTTACTATTCACCCCACTCATTCTCTCTTCTATTTTACTTTTATACTGACAACACCAATCAATTCACTATTCTCTCCCACTCATTCTCTCTGGTACTTTACTTTTACACTCACAACATTTACATCACATCTAATATTTATTAATAAGCGTGCAAATTGGGGGTGAGACTCTTACTCCGGGACGGAGAGAACTTGAAATGAACCAGCGTTTAAATTGTTACATTACCCCTGAGAACAGGTCACCTAGGCTATGCTGCAAGACTAGCTAAGATGGATGATTAGATTAGACAAACCTGCCACATCATCGCCCACACGCATCTGACGTGGAATTAGGGACCAAAATGGAGAAAAAGAGAGATGGGGGAGGAAACGTACTGGGGTCCCCCACACAACAGTACTAGTCTACTAGTAACAAAATAAAATAAAAGTGGTACAACCTACTAGGTTAAAAAGTTGAAATAAAACGAGTGTGAGGAACAAACAAAACAAAACAATATTGTTAGCTTAGGACATTAAATATGTCCCTTCCTGAAATAGAATAGGGCGGTTGGATGGGTTTGTTACACGTTTTCAAACTAGCCTCAGGGAGTCAGGTTCCCTTCATTACAATGAGGAAATATGGCTTCTTTTTTTTTTTTTTTAACATAAGAAAATATTTTATTAATAGTTGTAAATGAGTTGGCTGTACACAAACATCAGATACTCAACTCAATTCCAAATGGATAACATATGGTTCCGCCTAAGCCCAAAATTGATGGAAAGATTAGTCGGAGATCTTCCTTCCAAACATAAATCTGAAATGTTTTTCTTTAGAGAATAAGCAACCAAATCGACAACCAATTTACCATTCTCACTATGTGGTACATTAAGATTAGCCAACAAAATCACAAACAAAAGAGAGAAATCAAAGATTCTCATAAATGAAGAAAAGATCAAACTATAAATTAGTAGAAACGATGTTTAATAAAAAAACTACAAAATTACCAAACAAACATAAACGAGATCATCAAACAATTGTTTGTAATCGCAATGATTACAAACAATTATTTGTAATCACGATTGTTTAAGATCAATGAGAGCGAATCAAATCAAATACAAAAAGAAGACAAACAATTGTTTGTTAGAAATCAATGAGGAAATATGTTGTGTAGTACTCACTCTGTCTCAAAAAATAGTCTTATTTTGACTTTTTATGGTCAACTTAAATGAATTTTCACTAAGCATTGGTGTTAATCTAATGATCACAATAAAATTTTAAAAATTGTTACTGATAAATTACTTTATGATTTGTCAATTACAATTTTTAGAATTTCATTAGAATGTGTAGATCAACATCAATGTTTGGTCAAAGTTTATTTATATTGACCGTAAAAAGTCAATATGAGACTTTCTTTCAGGGACAGAGAGGGTATAAAGTAATGTAAAATTTAAGCGTACGATAAATATTTTACGAACACTTAAAACTATGACAAAGTCTTATATGCAACGGTTGCATGGTTGTGCGACGGGCCAACCCGTCCGACCCGACCTGTCAGCCTCTCTGCCATCCCCAGCTTGACACGTGGCGCGCTGTGAGCCACACGCTGCCACGTTTCCTCCTTTTAAAAAAAAACTCCAATAACTTTAAAATACTATATCTTGAGATTTATAACTCAGTAAAAAAAATACCGGTGTTCGTCTCGACGAGACGAATAAAACTACATAGGTCATGATATGTTTTCTATTAAAAAAAATATATATATTTTTTACACACAAAAAGTTTGAGCTGCTCATCAGCTAAAGATGTAACACTCTGTTCTGATAAAAGTAACAATTTCATCTTCAAAAAGTAACACTTTCTACTATTAAATGTAACATCAGTTTTTTTTTTTAAAAAAAAAACATGGGTTTGCATTTCATTTGTTACTTTCTCAATTTCAATTGTTACATTTAAGATATAATGTTAAATTTAAGAATATAAATTGTTACAATTGAGAAAAAAATGTTACATTCATTTTTTATAAAATGTAACATTAGTTTAGTTTGTCAATCTTATGCTAATTTCTAAAAAAAAATACATTTGAAAAAAAGAGTGTTACATTCTTATATAAAAAGTGTGACATTAGTTTATTTGTCAATCTTTATGTTATCTATAAACTATTGCAGCAAAATTGTGGTACATTTTGAAGAAAAAAATGTTACATTTCGCTATAATAAATGTTACTTTTGTTGGAAGGAAAAATAGTTGGGGTGGCAAAAAAAATCTGAAAAAAAAAAAGAAAAAAAAAAGGTGGGCCGTGCGCCGTTGCAAGGGACCAGCTCTAAAACTATTTACATTACTTATAGTTTTACATTTTTAAATAATATATTCAACGCGATTTGAAGTTAAGTTTCACTACAACAGTTTCAGATCCATGTGCATGTCCAATACCGCACCTCCTACTGGGTTGAGATAGATCTCTACACAAAATTCTCTTCAACCTACCACTTTCACTTGCAACAAACCTATTTAATGCTCCTTGCCAACATTAAATGCTCCAATTCCTACAATTTGATGACAAATAGAAAGGGGAAAAAAAAATAAAAAATGGGGAGAGCAAATAACATGCACACATGCAGTCGGTGTGTTTGCGGAACCGGAACCGCTCCACCGAGCTAATACCCCGTAGGCTGATTCAGAGAAGTAAGAAGTAAGAAAGTTATTCGGGGGAAACGGATTTGGTGACTTTGAGATCGAACCGCAATAAACCCTGTTTGAAGGGGCTCAGATACAGAACTTCGAGAACTCAGCTACCCAGCCAATCCTCAAAATGAAATACCGTTACCAAACTGTTGACAACGATTTTCGATCTGGTCCAAAACAAACTAATGTGGTAGGGGAGCGTTCCGCCTAGAGGAAAGCCCCCGCGCGAGCGGGAGTGGACAAAGCGGAAACGAGAATGTCGGCTTGAGTAACGCAAACATTGGCGAGAATCCAATGCCCCGAAAACCGAATTGTTTTACTCTTAGAGAATACATTCCTTCACTAAAATCTGTCTTTCAAAAGACTCCTTTATTGCAGTCTTAAGAAAAAAAAGACGTTCCGCGATAGCTGAAGAAGCCTTTCCAATAAAAGATAACGTCGTCTAATCGAGAATACAGTTATCAGCCCACAGGCTAGGCCCACAAACTCTTTTTTTAACTACTAAACCTTTATTCTATTTCGTTTAGTCTCCACCTCTCCACCCAACGGTTCCAATCAAGGCCACATACACACATTTATCATCTGTGCGGCTCGGATGATTTCAATTTTTTGTGGGTCCCACCGAGCTCGGCTACATCTCAGTCGTAAAGTGTAGCTAAAATGAGGTGGCTCCAATCTCCTCCAATGGGTGGAGCTAACTGGCGGGTGGAGTGGTTCGAAATCCGTGTGTTTGCACTAAATTGCTCATTTTCAGCCATTAATCTACCTTAAAAGAGTTATCATCTCCAACACAATGATTTTCTTGTATAATATTTCCGTCATTTTAGTTTGTTCACTTTAATTAAAATAAAATACAAGTTTTAAGGAAAACTATCTAGTATTATATAATTAGTAATTGAGTGAGTGTTGCAAGTATGAATGTGATATCGTATGTGAGTATGGTTAGAATTATGAGTGAGATATTTGTTATGAGTATGACAAATAGGTCTTATTAAATATTGAATTATATAAACTTTCGTTTTGAGTGCGTGAACAATCAAAGAAAACACCCAAAATGATAGAAAGTACCAAATGCCTATTGGCATAGCGGTATCTGAGTGTGTGTACAGGTTTCCCTTAGGGAAGGTCTCAGAAATCTAACATAAGGAGCAAGTGGTTTCCTTAGGGAAGGTCTCAGAAATCTAACATGAGGAGCAAGTGAAGAACCATTATCTTTCAAGTTCCCGATGAGGCGGATGCCGGAGCTGCTCATAAAGTTAAGGGGCAATTGACCATTGAATTAAAAAAAAAAAAAAAAAAATTACTGTACTAGTGTAAATTTTACAAAAAAAAAAAAAAAAAAAAAAAAAAAAAGAGAGAGAGAGAGAGAGAGATTAATTGTATTTTGTTGAAATTCCCACTTTGAGATAAAAATAATAATATAATAATGGATGACTCCTAAAACGAAAGAAACTTTCCAGTCATAAAAGAGCAGCAGTGCTTATAACAGATAACTCGGAGAATACAAGATTTAAGCATTACAACACACAACATAGAGTACATAGTAGTTCCTACTACAACCACAGTGAATCTTAAACCACCTACAACAGTAACAATTCCAGAAATTAACTAGAGTTAAACATCCATTACGACATTAATTAGTACATCACAAACTAGCATTAGATCAACCATGACAGTTGACTTTTAAAAGCTCCAAATGCAATCCAGCTCCGTGGCTCCAGGCTTCTGACTTTCCACCGACGTCCAGTTACTAGCACCACCACCACCACCATAACCAGCCATGGCTCCGGCCACGCCACCATGCATTGTCGGTGGGGCCACTGAGGAGTAAAAGAAAGGGAGCTGGAGATTCTCCTGAAGAGTTCTCAAGCTAGGGAAGGCAGACACACCCACATTCCTCGAAAAGCGTGATCCGGAAGAGTCCCCCATGTGAGCTGAATGCAGGTGCGGGAGGTCGAACAAAGACTGGGGATTATAGTTTGTTGCAGGAGTGGAGAAACAGGGCACGTGCTCTTTGGTGGCAGCGTGGACATCGTACGACGATATTTCACGATCGGGAATCCGGGCTGACGTCGCGGTTGCGTAGGGGGAGTCGAGCAATGGAGGGAGGGTGACAGAGACGGAGGAGGCAGGAGAGCTGACTTCTGGGTAGTGGTTGCTTGGCCTTTTCTTGCCACCAACAGTGGTGGAGCTGCTGCCACCAACGATGCCACTCTTATGGAACACCCGAGAAATGACCCACTCGTCCTGAAAGTAAATAAACAGACTCAAAATCAAGAGAGAAATTTCAAAACTTAAAAAAGCATATTTTAAGCGGTTTTCTAACTTTTGCCATATGACATGATAAAACTTTAATATGGCATTATATCTACGTAATTATAACAACTTCGACCTCCTCAAAGGGCTTAGATCCGCCACTTCCTTAATATGACGGTGAATTTATGTAATTATAACAACTTTTAATAATATATTGAGAATTGAAACTAAAATTGCAATAATTACTTAAATTCACTGCCATAATCATGTCATACACGTTAGATATTCTGTATTATAAGTCCTTTCACAGATATATATAAATTGCTCACTTCCAAAATGAAAGTCTTTTCCAAAGAAAATTTGGAAAGATTTATTAACAATAGACAAGTAGTCACATCTTTTCAAAAAAAGAGAAAAAAAAAACTATTAGTAATATATATCTACAAATTAAAAGTGGATACTAGAAAGCATATTTATGTTTTTTCACCACTAGATTTTTTTATCATCTAAAAAAAGGACCATAAGATTTTTTTTAAAAGTACAAATTATAAAAATATCCTTGAATAAGACTTGACAATCATATTAAGAAGTCAGTAGATCTAAAGCAAGTGAAATGTCTTAAAAGATAATAATGCAACACAAATAGTATTTCATTAATTGGTTTCAGTAAATTATTACTGCCATTAAATAATTCTAAGCAAAATGGAGACATTTAAGATGCTGCAAGAAAATCTGCATCAAATAATTGATTCTATAAAAATGTACAAAAAGCAGATCATAACAATGCAGAAAAAAGTAATATAGATATTGTTCATGGAATTAATTCTACCATTAGCTTAATTTCTTGATCTACAATTCTAACATATTCTGTACAAACAATTTCTTAAATTCTAGGAATACTTCACCAATTAGTTTCTCATTTTTATTTTTCAGAGCAAATTAGTTTCTAAAAAAAAAAAAAAACCAGTCTTATGAAAAACCAATTTTACACTAATAGACGTGTAAAATCCGTTTTAAGATAGATAAAGTTTTACACTTGTATAACAAGTTTTTCTCGAGATTTTTACGTTCTCATTTCATTTTATTGACAACAAGTAAAAAATACTCGTGGATTTTAATTACGCAAAGATGACCAACCTTAGAGGTGGTGTAGAGAGAGTGGTAAGCAAATTTGCCTTCAAGACGGTACTCATGCATGACCCAATTACTCTTTTCTCCTTTGGGAGCTCTCCCCCGGTAGAAAACTAGGGTTTTCTTCATCCCCACCAGAGACGAAGTCTTGGAGCTGTAAATCTCCCTGTCTTTGCCGGTCGCCTTCCAGTAACCGGCCTCCGTCGCTCGGTTCGTCCGGAGTCCGGTCGGATACTTCCGGTCTCGGAGGCTGAAAAAGTACCACTCCTTCTCTCCCATCTTAGCCTTTTCTGCACATCAATTATCATATTAATTCATTAAAATTATGAAAACACAAATTTATTTTAAAAATGGGTGCATTTGACTTACCGGGGAGCTCCCAGGGTTCGGATTTGTTGAGGTCAACTTCAGCAATGGCTCTGCCGGTGAAATTACTGTCGAGGACTTTCTTGAGGAGGTAGCAGGTGATGAGTTCTTCGTCGGTGGGGTGGAAGCGGAACCCAGGTGGCAAATGTGCGTCGCCGGTGTCGAAATGGTTGTAAAACTCCATGGAAATGCAGATCACAGTTGAAGAAAAACCCTAACTAGGGTTTTCAAGAAAATGCAAGAGGGAAATCAAGAAAGACTTCTTTAATGAAAACCCAAGAACTTCTTCTCTCAAGATTTGTTGATGAGGAGAGAGACCATTTGAATTGTGTAGAATGAAGGGGGGGTTTGGGTGTTTATATTAGTGTGTGCGTGTATGGGGATTTGGGGGAGGGAAATTTGTGTGCGTGTGTGTGTGTGTGTGAGAGAGAGAGAGAGAGAGATGGAAATAAATGAGTGGCAATTGGAGTGTCCTATTCTGATGGTCTGATCTCCCTTCTGATGTTGCTGCAGCCTCCTCTTATCATATCCATGGGGCTTGAGTGATTATGTATGTGTGTGTATTATGCAGGTTTAAGGAAATTTAATCGCACTACACATAAAAGTTCACATCATTTACAATTTTATTTTATTTTATTTTGAAAAGGTTTGAAGAAATATTGAATTTTAAATTTTACTGATTGTTTAAGTTTTGGCTTTACCGTTGAACACTTTTTAAAATTATATTCAATGATTCAATTACAAATAATCAGATTGTCATACATGTTATAGATGTGCGTGTTTGGAGTTGGTTTTGGGGGAAACTAGTTACTCCATAAGTTATAAAAATTTCAGTTTTTAACCTTAAACCTTAAACCTTAAACCCAAAATCTTAAACCCTAAACCTTACCCTATAAAATCAGGATTTTTTATAACTTATATGAAACTAGTTTTTTCCCCAAAATTTTCTCATAATTTGTGCTTTGTATGATTTAAAACTATTAATTCTCATGCAAATCTAACTTTATACAAGAGCAGTGGCGGACTCAGGATTTTTCTACAAGGAGGCAAAATTGCATAACTCATTTAAAGAGGGCAAAAATAAATGCTAGTGCAAAGTCTAAAATATTGCACGAATACCGGAAGTTTAAAAAAAATTGCACTAATAAATTTTAATTTTTTTTAGACAAAGGGGGGCCATATCCCCCATCCAAAAGGCATAGGTCTGACCCTGTACAAGAGTGTTGTCACAATTTTTTTTAATTTTTTTTTGAACAAATGACAAATTCATTTTATTCACAATAATCAGAAAATAAATGACACTTTACAAAGATTGAAGGCTCATTCCAAATACATATAGATGTTTCATCTTGTAAACTACAACAATGACATGCTTGATCGAAATTTTGAGACGATCAGATCCTACTCCAAGTAAAATTTGGAAACTGCTTCCATCCGGCATTTAGAAAATCTCGCATTGGATAATATTTTGCGCAGAACACTTGACAGTCTAGAGAATCCGGGTTGACAATTACACATCCACCAGACATCTCAAAATCCACAAAGTATCCTTGTGTAGTAAGAACAATTATCATCTTTTTGTTGTGAAATAATGGGAGATTCATCATTTGCACTTTCAAATGAGAAAAACAACAAACACACAACTAAACATAGGCTCCCAACGACGGGGAGAGAGCAACGGCTCCCAACAAAGGGGAAAAATTTATTAAAACAAACGAAATATCAAAAAAACTAATTATTGTTTTATTTAAATTAGTTGTTGCAGTTAATACTATTTTTATTTTTATTTTGTCTAAGTGTAAGTGTCTATCTTTTATTTTAGTCTGTTACAGAGTAAGTGTTCATTTTTTTTTAATGACAAAGAATTTTTAATATTTCTCCCATCCATTATCTCTCTTATTTTACTTTTATACTCTCAACTGCAATCAACTTACTATTTACTACCCCACTTTCTCTCTCATACCTCATTTTTTTATAATCACAACACTTATATCACTTTCACTATTTCTTAATTTCCATATAAACTGAAAGGTAAATATTACTCTGAGACGGAGTGACTAACATTTATTTTTAACATTAATCCTCATTCTATTAAGTGGAGGAGTGGGGCTAGCTAGGTGTCTATTCCCTCCGTTTCATGTCACTTGAGACATTTTTTTTTTTTTCGTTTGTTTTAAATCACCTGAGACTGCCCCAAAATGGTAAATAATCTTTACTATTTTTCTCACTCATTCTCTCTCCTAATTTACTTTTACACTCACAACATCAATCAACATACTATTCCTCACACTCATTCTCTCTCCTATTTAGTTTTTCATACTCACAAATACCTTTTCCCACTATTTCTCTCTCTTATTTTTCCTTAATTTGTATACCAAATTTTTTTATATCAAGTCACATGAAAAGAAGGGAGTATGTATGTGTGGGTTGTGTTGTGATGTGTTTAGAGTATGCGTGCGTGCGTTAGGAAGTGTGCAGGTATTCCCTGTGTCAGTGTAGAAAAGGAGTGAGTTTGAGATGAGAGGAGAGAGAGACAGATAGTAGTTTTACTTTCCCTTCATGGGGATTTAGAAAGAGAGAGAGGATTTAAAGGGAGAAATGTGACATTTCACACATAATAACAATAATAATTATAAAGTCTGATTTCATATCTCTATTGTCAGCACAGTACAAGATTAAATAATCCATTGGACAGTGACTTGCTTAATCCCATCCATCCATCTTTCTCTCTCTATTTCTGTGGCTACCCTTTATGGATTTATCATTGCTTCTTTTAACTTGTTCATCCTCCCCCTTTTGTCCCTTTCTCCTCATTTTTTTCTCCTCAACTGTCCCCCCCTCGCCAAATTTTTCAGCTAAACAATTTCAAATATCTTGTCCTATTCCTATAAATGAATACCGTATTTATTCTTTATTTTTTTTCTGCAATAAATAAGTATCATAAGCAATGTTCTAAGAAGCGTTGGGCGGTCGCTAGGCGCCATAGCAAGGTCTAGACGGAACTTAGGCGGAGCCGAGAATTCAGAAATAGTTATAACATCCTAGGCGGGATTTAGGTGTTTCATAACACCTAGCGCCTAGGCAGCCTAGACGGACGTCTTTTAGAACACTGATCATAAGTACTCCCTTCGTTTAATAATTTCTATGGATAAAATGAGATTTTGACAAAAATAAACGGAAGCATATTAGTGGGTAGTGATGGAATAATTTAACCCTGAATGCCATACTCATATTCAGAAGAAGATTGAGGAAGGAGATGAAGGCGGAAGCGATAATTACCTGTCGAATCCATAGTTGAGGTTGAAGGGAGAAAATAAGAACAAGATGAAGATGTAGGAGAATGGATCTTCTAAATGAAAGTGTCTCTTAATTTCTCAAAGTTCTTCTAACAATATGAAGTATAATTTAGATGAGAGAAAGTAAGAATCAAGTAGTTTCTAGGCTTGATGGAAGAGCCTTTATATATGAAACATGGTGACACTTCAAATAGGGATCATACCTATTCATTTCTTAAGCAATGTTGATTTACCATTTTGCCCATCATAAATAGGTAAATTACATTTCAGGGATTCTACACATTGACTAGGTTTGACTATACTTTATATTAATATTATAGTCATGATTTTATTAATGAAAGTTCAAATAACTTGTATTGCAAGCCATGTTCTAACAATCTCCCACTTGGGTTGCAAAACTAAGTTCTTCCTTTTAAATCATAAGTATAACATAAATGACAACCCTTATGTGCACTTTGTTGTCATCTATAACAATCTCGTCCATTAGCCATATAAGTATAGGACTAAAGGGGCAGTCGTTGTAATTGATTCGCAACTAAACCCACTATAATCACGTATACCAATCCAACTAAACGACATAGATCAAATGTATATATGTGTAGCATGAAACTTAATGAATATATTAACATATTCTCCAACTAGTCCAACTTTAACCAAATGAGATCAAACTTTTAATAGAACAATAAATTGAAGAAACAACACAAACTCCCACTATATTAAATGTTATCAAAAGTTGTTACACCCATATGAGCAACATGCTCGTGAACACTAAAGGTGATAACGCCTTAGTAAACGGATCCGCTAACATAGAGTTTTTACCAATAAGTTGTATTTTTATTTGTTCATTTTGTACCCTCTCTCTTACAACAAGAAATTTAATGTCAATGTGTTTAGACTTTGACGAGCTCTTGTTATTGTTGGAGTACAAGACCGCTGCCCTATTGTCACAATATAGCTTAATAGGTCTTTCGACGCTATCGACAATACGCAGTCCCTTAATGAATTTACGCAACCATATAGCTTGATTGGATGCCTCGAAACAAGCAACGAACTCGGCTTCCATGGTAGAGGAAGTTACGAGTGTCTACTTGGCACTTCTCCAAGAAATTGCTCCACCGGCTAATGTGAAGACATAACCAGACGTTGATTTACGCCTGTCTTGGCATCCAGCAAAGTCGGAATCGGAATACCCAATGATCTCAAGATGATCCGACTTTGAATACGTAAGCATGTAGTCCTTGGTGTTTTGTAAATGCCGCATCACTTTTTTGGCTGCGACCCAATATTCTCTCCCCGGATTGCTTTGGTATCTACCAAGCATCCCAACAATAAAAGCTAAGTCTGGACGAGTACAGACTTGAGCATACATTAAGCTTCCTACTGCTGATGCATAAGGGATATTTTTCATATACTTGGTTTCAAAATTGTTTTTGGGACATTGATTAAGACTGAATTTATCTCTTTTAGAAACAGGGGTGTCATGTGGTTTACAGTTTTGCATGCTAAACCTTTGTAATACCTTCTCTATATATGCCTTTTGTGATAATCCTAAAGTACCTCGTGAGCGATCACGATGTATTTGGATTCCTAATACAAAAGATGCCTCACCAAGATCATTCATTTCAAATTTGTTTGAAAGAAATTTCTTAGTTTCTTTTAGAAGGTTCATATCATTACTAGCAAGCAAAATGAAAGAATTACTTAGTTAAATTTGAGATACCATTGACGAGAAGCTTGCTTGAGCCCATAAATGGATTTCTTAAGTTTACAAACTAAATGATTAGTTTGTTCCAAATCATCCACCATTTCTGGTTTCTTCATATAGATGGTTTCCTCAATGTCTCAATTAAGAAAAGTTGTCTTTACATCCATTTGATGAAGCTCAAGATCATAATGTGCCACTAATGCCATAATGATCCTAAAGGAGTTTTTAGAAGATACCGGAGAAAATGTTTCTTTGTAATCAATACCTTCCTTTTGAGTGAAACCTTTAGCAACAAGACGAGCCTTATATCTTTCCACATTACCTTGTGAATCCCTTTTGGTTTTAAATATCCATTTACAACCAATAGGTATCACATCTTTAGGTAATGGGACAAGATCCCAAACGTCGTTGTCTTTCATAGATTTCAACTCTTCATTAATGGTATTGATCCATTTAGGAGAATTAGGACTCTTAATGGCTTCATGGAAGGTTAGAGGCTCATCTCCCACTAAACCTAGGTGTCCTTCATTCTCGGCTAGATACACGTCATAATCATCAGAAATGGCACTTCTTCTTACTCTAGTGGATCTCCTTAAAGGCACTGGTTCTTCCTCATTTTGAGGTTGTTGAATTTCCTCATTATGATTAACATTCTCATGTTGTTCAACATTTATAGGGGAGTTAATATTTTGATTTGCACGTTCCTCTTGAATTTCAAGTACAAGAACTTGATTTCCAATTGGAACTACTAAGGGAAGAGGTATTGAAATGGATTCCTCTTCCTCAAATTCAAAATTATTATTACTAATTTCCCCTCTAAATTCAACATCCTCAAAGAACCTAGCATTTCCCGTTTCAAAAAAGGTTCTAGTTTTCGGGTTGTAAAATTTATAGCCCCTCGATCTCTCGGCATACCCCACAAAATAACTACTAACTGTTTTAGCGTCCAGTTTTCCTTCGTTAGGCCTATAAGGCCTAGCCTCTGCTGGACAACCCAAAACATGAAGATGATTTAAGGACGGTTTCTTATTCATCCATAATTCATAAGGGATTTTATTGTTAGTAGCCTTAGAGGGAGCCCTATTGAGAAGGTAAGTTGCAGTTTTCAAAGCATCGCCCCATAATGAGTGAGGTAAAGAAGTACAAGAAGCCATACTTCTTACCATATCCTTAAGGGTCCTATTACGTCTCTCAGCTACACCATTCATGCTAGGCGTACCCGGCATAGTATAGTGAGGGACAATCCCACACTCTTCAAGATAGCGAGCAAAAGGACCCGGACGTTGTTCTCCCGAACCGTCATTCCGACCATAGTACTCCCCACCACGATCGGATCTAACGTTCTTAATAGTCTTACCTAGTTGATTTTCAACTTCGGCCTTAAAAGACTTGAAAACTTCCAAAGATTGAGATTTATCATGAAGTAAATAAATGTATCCATATCGAGAGTAGTCGTCTATGAACGTAATAAAGTATTGTTGACCATTCCAAGAAGGAGTAGGATATGGCTCACAAATATCCGTATGTATTAGTTCTAAGACGCTTGATGCTCTCGAAGATACTTTCCTTTTCGTGTTTGTAAATTTTCCTTTTAAGCACTCAATGCAAAAGTTTTTATCCGGAATATCAAGTTTATTTATGATTCCCTCTGACACAAGCTTGTCAATTCTCCTTTTGGAGATATGACCTAAACGCCTATGCCATAAGGTATAAGAATTTTCACTTGAAAACTTTCGCTTTTTACTTTTAGTTTCATTAATATGGGACTCGTTGATTGTTTGAGTAGTGTTAAGCAAATAAAGATTATCACCACTCGATAAAGTACTAGTACCAACAATGATGGAATTAAAATAAAGATCACATCTATTTTTTCCGAACGAACAAGAGTAACCCTCTTTGTCCAAAACAGTGATAGATATTAAATTCCTTCTAAACAAAGGTACAATGAAAGTATTATTCAATACAAAATAATATCCGGTACTTAATAACAATCTAAAGGTTCCAATGCCTATTACTTCAACCGGGTTCCCAGCTCCCATATAGATGAATCTTTCATCCTCGCTAGGTCTTCGGTAATTCAGGCAACCCTGCATAGACATACTAATGTGAGTTGGTGCACTAGAATCCAACCACCATGTATATGAAGGAATTGAAACTAAATTAGCCTCAGTACAAACAAGACCAAATGGCATACCTTTCTTAGCACGTTAAGCGTGATACTTAGGGCAGTCATACTTCATGTGCGTTATGTCCTTGCAAAAGAAGCACTTCTTTTCTTTATGATCGTTAGATCCCTTAGGCTTCTTGTTGCTTGTTACCGCAACTTCTTTCCCTCTTCTCTTAGTCCCATGAGAAGAGGTAGATGCTAAGTGAGCACTTTCTACCTTAGATTGCTTCAACCTATCTTCCTCTCGTGTCACATGTGAAATCAATTCATTAATGTTCCACTTGTTCTTTTGACAATTATAGGTCACCTCAAAGTGACCAAACTGAGGAGGAAGAGAGATCAAAACTAAATGCACGAGGAGCTCTTCAGTCACCTCTAACTTAAGTGCTTTTAGCTTTGTCGAAAGGTGAAGCATTTCCAAGATATACTCCCTAAGATTCCCGGTACCCTTATACTTCATGGAAACAAGTTTCCTTACGGTAGAACTTGTTTCCAACTTTTCGCTTTTTGCAAAGAGTTCCTCAAGGGTCTCTAGGAAAGTCTTAGCATCAACGTCCTCGGTAACACTGTTTAAAAATGTTTCTGGGATGACATTTTTCATAATCATTAGGCTTACTCGATTGGAGCGTTTCCATTTCTCAACATATAAGCGGTCCTCAGGGGTGCTTTCTTCATTAAGAGGAATAGGAAACGGCTCCCTAAAAGCGAGGTCAATATCCATACAGCCTAAGATCATTACAATTTTGTTTTTCCAAGTTTTAAAGTTTGTCCCATTTAGCATTGGAATAGTACTCATCGCAGCTGTGATTGACGAAGCATTAAGTAAATCTGATAGGAATTGAGAACAAGAACGAATACAAAACAATAATAAGTAACTACATTATTAATAAATGATTAATTATATCAAATGAAATCCATCAATAAGGCAATTAACATGACATCAAAACTAATATTTGGATTGCGAGTTGATTCATAAATAATTGTCTTAGATGACAAGTAATTTGAACAATATTTGATTAAATGCATAATCTTCCCTTGGATAGTCTTAAGCATTTAATAAAATAACTTAATTTTCATTTTATTTGTCATCACATGAATGCTCAAGTTAAGTCAAATGTCAAGATCTTCTTTGGAAAATTCAAGTCATTCACATATTAACTCAAACATTCAATACTTTAATAATTTTGGATTTAAATAACGTTAATCACTTAGGCGATAATATTATTTAAATAATGTATAAAATTATTTAAGCATATAATTAATCAAGACTTTAATGTTTGAAAAAAAAATGTATGTTTTGTTTAAAAGGGAAACAAAATTGTGCAATATCTTGAATAAGGCAAAAATCATGTGAATAGTGAATATGCGCGACCGGGCAATGCCTAATACCCGACCGGGCAACATACAATGCCCGACCGGGCGGAACCAAAGACCCGACCGGGCAAACACATTTAGTCCAACAGGGTGTTTTCTTGAGGTCCGACCGGGCAGAACATAAGAGCCGACCGGGGGGAACATAATACCCGACCGGGCTAAAGCCACCGTTTCATGCATTTTTGCTGCACTTTTTTCCATATTTTGTCCCAAAAGGCATGAATAACAAGTAGATCCACATGGTATGTACTTAAAACATAAAATCATGTTATTTAGAATAATCTTGCTTTTAAAATTAAATGGAATCAAGTAAGTAGATCCACATGGTATGTACTTAAAACATAAAACCATGTTATGAAGGGATAGTCTAACTTGAACCATTTTAATTTAATGAACAAAACTTTTTCAAACCATTTTCTTAATTCAGATGATGATTATTAGCACTCTATGAATGAATTAGAGTCTCTAATCAACATCATAAACTTAATGATTCAACAGGGAAAATGAATCAAAATTAAAGCATTAAAGCTTTCTTTAAAGAACTCAAACCTAAACCAAATATGAGCGGGCTCTGATACCAATTGATGGAACAATTTAACCTTGAATGCCATACTCATATTTAGAAGGAGATTGAGGAAGGAGATGAAGGCGGAAGCGATAATTACTTGTCGAATCCATAGTTGATGTTGAAGGGAGAAAATAAGAACAAGATGAAGATGTAGGAGAATGGATCTTCTAAATGAAAGTGTCTCTTAATCTCTCAAAGTTCTTCTAACAATATGAAGTATAATTTAGATGAGAGAAAGTAAGAATCAAGTAGTTTCTGGGCTTGATGAAAGGGCCTTTATATATGAAACATGGTGACACTTCAAATAGGGACCATACCTATTCATTTCTTAAGCAATGTTGATTTACCATTTTGCCCATCATAAATAGGTAAATTACATTTCAGGGATTCTACACATTGACTAGGTTTGACTATAGTTTATATTAATATTATAGTCATGATTTTATTAATGAAATTCAAATAACTTGTATTGCAAGCCATGTTCTAACAGGTAGTTGTTGTGAGTGTCAAAAGTGAAGTACAAGTGAGAAAATGGAGTAGGGAATAGTAAATTGATTGATATTGTGAATATAAAAGTAAAGCGGGGGAGAGAATGCGTTGAATAAATAGTAAAGATTATTTGTCATTTTAGAAAAGTGCAACTTATCAATGGGACTCCCAAAAAAAATTGCACAAATAGCTATAGTACAAAGGAAATATCTTAAATTCACAAAACCCTGCCAAAAGTTTACAAAGTTAATAGATTTTTTGTTAAACAAAATTAGATAGATGTATATTGTTTGAATAACAACTTAGGTAACCACTTCACTTCAGAAAAAACAAAAAAAAAACTGAAACCCTAATCTAAAGATACAGTACAAAAATGGAAAACATATTCCAATGAAAAAAGGGCATAGTACATTTAACCACCAAGTAGTAAAAATTAACCGCATGAGCTTACCAACACTCACAAGCATTAATTACCAAACTTATAAAAAATCAGTAAAAGAAATGTCATTTCATCCTTTTGAAATTCATCAACAAACACTAATCCAAGCCCCCATGGTGTGATAGGAATTACCCCTTCCGTCCCAATTTAACGACCATAGCTTGATTTTGTACGGGGATTAAGAAAATAATAAATATAGTGAGTGTAAAAAATAAAGTAGGAGAAAAAAATAGGAAAGAGTTTTTGTTGTGAAAATGACATATGTGTTTAATTTTTAATTTTAAGTAATAAAGTAAAGTAAAAAAAAAAAAAAGTAAATGATGGTGCCACTAGTAATCTAAGGAATTTATTTTTGTCCCAATCAAAGTTTACACTTTTTAGTTGTGTGATGAGGGATATCACAGCATCAAGTATCAAACTCTAGATCTTCAAGAGTCTAGGTTGGGTTAATGCCTTTGAATTTGGGACGCCGAGTTAAATAATTAAACAACAGGAAAATTTCGTAATTCCGGGACGGAGCACAGAAGGAGGTCCGACCGGACCTGGGGAAGGACCCGGGCTGACCTAGTTGATGTCGGAAATCAAGGATTAAAGGAAGGAGGTAGGTTCAACCGGGCTATAGGAGGGATCTGCCCGGACCAGTGAAAGATCCGACCAGACCAGGGGCTATACCCGGCTGGACCAAGGCCCCAGACTCCTATTTCGATCAGTTTTCCGCAGCTGCGCAGAAGGAAGGTTTTCGAGTCAGTTTTAGACTATGATTCCAAGTTCCTACTAGATTTTGAGATAGACTTTACTGGTATAAATAGAGGCCATCGGTTTAGATCAAAATCAGTTAGGAATTTTGTGATCAAAATTCGTGTAGCAGTAATAGTGTGATCTTGAAATCGTTTCTCCAGATTGATAATAATATTCTCACCCCTCCCGGTGGACGTAGCCAAGTTGGTGAACCACGTATATCTGTGTTCTTGTGATCGCTCGCTTTTCTTATCAAGTCTTGTTTATTGCTCTAACAAGTGGTATCAGAGCTCTGGTAGTACCAGATATTTGGTTCGTGGTTAGAGGTTCAGGGATTCCGCTGCATAGAATGAGAAGATGGGTCAAGGAGCAGATTCGATAGACAAGTTCAATTGGAAGAATAGTTTTTCTCTCTAGCAGATCAAGATGAAGATTTTGTTGATAGACAAAGATTTATGGGAACCGTTGGAGATTGCAATCAGGGATTGCAAGGATCCCAAGGGTAAGACAATCACCACAGAAGGGTCAGAGAAGGACAAACAAGCAGCCGCCAAGGAAGAAGCAGCGTGAAGAAGTTAGATCAGAAGGCTCACGCCAAGATTATCAGACAGTTGGATGATGAGATCCTAACCAATATTGCAGGAACGGACTCCGAAAGCGATCTTTGGTTAAAGTTGGAAGATATGTACATGACACATTCATTGACCAACAAGTTATACCTGAAGAAAAAGTTGTATGATTTTCGTATGACCGAAGGTACGCCCATAAATGATCATCTTGGCAGATTTACTCCTGCATTACTTGAACTGCGTAATATAGCCAAGTTGGTGAACCAAGTATATCTGTGTTCTTGTGATCGTTCGCTTTTCTTATCAAGTATTGTTTATTGCTCTAACAGTCTATACCATTCAAACTAAGATTTAAAAAAAAAAAAAAAAAAACACACAAGAGATAGTAAATTATTTGAGGGAAAAAAAAGAAGGAAAAACAGATCTGCACAATGGTAGCTGTGTTAATTTAATGTAGTAACTAAAATCAATGGTAACGTACAAGTTAATAAAAAAAACTGAGAGTTGCATTACTATATTTACTGATAAACTTTTTCTACCGTTTGGAAACGAAATCAGAGTTAAAAGCAAGGAAGGGAGCAGTTTGCACTAAAACAGAACCGTACTCACTGTTATGCTAACAATAACAATGATGGTTTTCGGAGTTGGAGTCACTCTGCCCTGAAAGTGGTTACTAAAGCCGGTTTATTTACCTTCCCAATCTAATAAAGCACTCATCAATATTTGTAATTCAAATTTGCATTTAGGTTCCTTAACTAACCACCCGATCTTCGTCTCTTTTTAATTTACATAAATAAATTTAAGTTAAAGATTTAAAAAGTGATTGAAAAAGTAATGTTTGTGAGGGTAGATAATGAATGAGTAAGAGCGTGAAAATGTGGTAGAGAATAATAAGTTGGTAGTTGTTGTAAATATGACAAGTGGGTCATACTATTTCAAAAGTATTATTATATTTTTATTTTACGATTTTAGTAATTAATGTGGTCCTACTAATTGATTTTCTCTCTCCTATTCACTCACAACACTTACTTTTTCAACATACTCCCTTCATCCCATAACATCCCATAACATTGTGGACAAAATGAATTTTGGTCTGGAATTAAGAGATGAATAGTAGTGTGTAATTGTTGTAAGTATGAATGTAAAGTAAGAGTGAGAATGAGTGTGAGGAATATTAAAGATTCTTTACCATTTTTGGAAAGTAAAACTTATTAATAAGACGCCCAAAATGAAAATTTGTCCACATAGTTATAAAACATAATGAGTATTTTCTTAATCCACGTACATTCTAATTTAGTTACAATAAGTATGAAAGGGGGGGAATACTCTTTTTTTTTTATTTTCACACCAAAAACTTTTTTGCCTACTTTTTCTTTCCCATTTTACCTTTAGTACTCACATTACCCTTTTAAAAAAAAAAAAAAAAATATCCGTGCATATGAAAGAGAGATTCATTGTACTAATTCTTTTTAAGCTAAAAAAAACAAGAAAGATTTGGTGAAAGGAAGAAATGATGGAAGGAGGTGAAGTCCATGCATGTAGGGGTGTTCACGGTCCGGTCCGGTCCGGTTTTTGTCTAAATTTCACAAAATCGGGACCAGACCAATAGTGCGGTTCTGTAAAAATTTAGAACCAGGACCGGACCAATACTTTTCAGAACCGATCTCATTGGTCCGGTTCTATTAATCCGGTTCGATCCGGTTCTACGGTTCTACCTATATACAAATTTTTCCACTCAAAACAATACATTCGTAAGCCAAAAACTAAAATAATTGAACATAGTGGTCTCAGGTCTCAACAATTGAAAGTCAAACCACATGAAATATTAGGTGCAACTGCAACGCATGAAATTAATTACTACCTCCTTCCCAGCTCAATGTGCACACTTACCTTTTAAGTGGGTGTCGTTGATATGTGCACAATCCAAAAAAGGAAAGTTTTTTATTACTTTTATAATCTTCCACTCATCCTCTCTCTTCCTCTCAACCACTCATTATTCTCCACTTATTCTTTTTCTTCCTCCCAACCACTCACTATTCTCCACTCATTCTCTTTTTTCCTCCCAACCACTCATTATTCTCCACTCACAATACTTTTAAATATAAATACTCTCTCCTTAAATCTTGTGTCCAACAGTAAATGTGCGCATTGAGTTGGGACGGAGGTAGTATATGAGGAAAAAACAAACATTTTTTTTGCTTAAATAATAAAATTAATGAAACACTTTCAAAAAAACAACTGTGTATATATAATACTATAGATATCAAAGATAGAAACAAGTACTACTGTAATATATATATATATATATTATGAATATATATTATACTATATATGAATGATTGGTCCGGTCTGGTCCAGAACCGTGTATATTTTTTAAAAAACCAGGACCGGACCAATTAACCGGTTCTAGAGGATTTTGGAACCAGAACCGAACCAACGCTATTGGTTCGGTCCGGTTCTATTGGTCCGGTCCGGTTCCTACTTTTTTTGCACAGCCCTACATGCATGAATCAGTTCAATAAATCACATCCATCCATCCATCCTACACTTCCCTTCAAGTTCAATCCGTCCATCCACCCATCCATTGATAAGAGTCCACATTCTTACTTTGAGAGATTAAGATAAGACGCCTCATGCAAATTTGCTCATTTTTCACATCATTTTCCTTGAAGAGAAAAGTCCACCACCACTTTGGGTAATTCGGAACTCTCTCTCTCTCTCTCTCTCTCTCTCTCTAATTGGTTGTTTTATTATTTAAAATAGATAATAATACTCACTTGTATTTTCACATTTTCACGACAATTTTTTTTTACCTACTTTAGTGTTTATAGTCACAATTATTACTTTTTCTTACATTTTGTAATATAATTAAACTCAAAACGTTAATTGAGGCGGAAAAGTATTAAAGAACAAGAGGGGGAATGTGGATTTTGTACATTAATAATGAAACGTTTTTGAATTGGAGAGACACTTACAATTTTTTAAATATTACTCATTCACATATTACTTGATCTAGATCTAGCTATGTATGGAAAATAAATTTACTACTACCTCTGTCCTTAAATGAATGTCTAAATTTAATTTTAAGGGACATAAATTTGTGTATAATTTGGTGGCAAAATTCATATAATCTTGTAATCCTCTTCACGAACAATTAGTTTTTGCAAGTATAAAGAGACCGGTGAAATTTTTTTTGAAAAAGAACATTTAGAGACAAAGTTATAATCAAAATAAACACTCATTTTTGGACAAAATTTTCCAGAAAATTAACACTCATTTAGAGACGCATGGAGTACAACAAATCCAAAATCCAATAGATGGGTGTGGAGATGGGAGTAAGGGTAACCCGGCCCGGCCCTTTTTTTTATTAAACCCGCGGGCAAACGGGCTTGAGTCCGCCAGTGTTGTATGAGCCCGCGGGCCAAATCCGTCCGGCCCGCCACAAAGTTTTTAGTCCGGCCCGCTCTTAAACCCTTAAATTTTGCCAAACGGGTTTGACGGGTTTTTTTTTTTTTTTTTTTGTTTTTTTAAACAAAAATATGGGAAAATATAGAAAAATATAAAAAATATATAAAAATTATTAAAGCCCTACAATTTAATTTGTAATTTGGAAAAAATATAATTGGCCTAATAATATTAATATATTTTTAAATAAAATTAAAATAATGAAATAAGTTTAGATATTTAATGAATAAATTTGTTAAATACATTAAGCATACTCCATTTAATGAATAAAATTATTAGAACATTAAATATAGTCCATTTAATTAGTGAAATAATGGTATATTTTTTTTTTTTTGGGGGGGGGGGGAAGTTTCCAAAGGGCCATAGGCACGGGCTAAACGGGTTTTTCAAACCCGCGGGCTTAGCCCGGTCCGTTTGCAAATAGTAAAGTCCGACCCGTGTGCGTAATATACGGATAAGGGCCGGATTTTTTGCGGGCTCACGGGTACGGGCTTTGCGGGCCACGGGCTTACGGGTCATCCGCGGGCCTAAGCCCAAAACGCCCATCTCCAGATGGGTGGAATTAATTAAAATTTGTGAAGGTGCAATGTTATTTGAATAAATAAGGAGTATTAAATTAAAGTTAGGGGAATGTTTGGTTAAAATACCGGGAAAGGGTAGAAAAGACAAGGCGGGCAGCAGAATCGAGAGAGTGGATGACAGGGAAGGTGAGGTCATGGGCGCCGCCCTCCTACTACGGCGTATCACTGCTGCAGCAGCAGCAGATCAGAATTATTTCGACTTGTATTTTCCTCTCACTCACACAGCCTGTTGCCCATAAACTCTTTTTCCTTCCCCACTCCTTTCTATTTTCCCTCTCCCTTTCTCTTATCCCCTACATTACATACATAGGGAAATGACAAATTAGGGTCCAATGTTTAGGGGGTGTGTGCCAATCGGGGTCTAATGTTTCAATTTTACCAATTTAGGGTCCAAAGTTAGCAATGTTAGTCAATTAAGGGTTTTTTATCAGAAATGTTAGAAAAATCCGTTAAGTCACCATGTGTCTTGCACATGTGACTTAACTGGGGTTATTTGGGGTTGAAATTCCCAATTTACCCTTTATATCTAGACTCTTAATTGATGAAATCTTAAACTATACTTTTATGATTTGTATTAATAAATTAAATAATTAGTTTCCCTAACTAATTTTAATAAATAGAACAAAAAACAGCATTCCCAATCCAATAACAAGAACATTTTAATTTTCTGATAACAAATCCTTATATTAAAATACCAACCCAAAAACACATTCAATCAACAAAAATTATTGAACAAATGCAGAAATTTGTATATTTTAAAGGTTCTGTAGTATAGTAGTATTATTTATGAAAATAAAAATAAAGATCAATTGAGAAAGTTTTAGGGTGTTGTTATACACACCCGTAAAATTGGTGAATACACCCGTAAGGATAAGCCCACCCCTCAAAATTAAAACAAATTCAACAATCTTCCTGTTATACCCTTGATACACCCGTATTCAAACACCCAAATTTATCTTCTTCTCCAACTTTCCGGCCACCCACCTCCATTATTTCCGGCCAACTTCATCTTCTTTTCCGAATTTCTTCTTCATCGTCATGAGATCGGAGAAGAATACCAGATAAGAAGATTTTCGGATAGAAAGCCGGAATGAAGCAGGAGATTTTTAAGATGGTGTAGGAGATGGGTTAGAGTTCGTTCATAAGGAGATGGAGCTGGAAAAGAGATGCAGGTGAGAGCTTTGAAGTGTAGAAGATGGATGGATGTTGGGGAGAGAGAAGGTTGCCATGGGATGGGGAAAGGGAAAGAGATGGAGGAGAGGTTTCTTCACTTTTCTAAGATCTGGCCATCTAGGTTTGGGAAGGGGAGGATGGTTGGGTGTCTGCAAGGAGACAATGCTATTAATGACATTTACATCAATGGTATTTTTGTAAGAAACGTGATTACGGGTGTATTCACCAATTTTACGGGTGTGTATAACAACACCCAAAGTTTTAAACAATAATAATTTATTTTATTTTACATGTTCATATCACTTGGCTCATCATCTTCAAGCCCTAGCCCAGAAACATTCAGGCTCACATACATTGGTTTGCCCATTTGAGAATTTTCTCCGTCTCCGAATTGATACTTTTTCTTCCCAGATCGTTGCTTTCTTCTTCTTCGGTTCTCTACTGCTCCTCAATCGACAAATTTTTCAGATGATGTATCAAATCATCATCCTTTCCCAATCAAGACCAATCCCAAAAATCAATTTCCCTGTCCTTTTCTCCGAATTCTTGATGGGCGAACTCCAGAATCAACTGTGTTCGCGGCGGATAACCAATCAATCAAGACGTTCTCGGTCTAGCTCAGCCAAAAATACGACGACAAAGTCGACTAATTCTTCGTCCGATCAAAATGACTAAAAAAAAACCTTTTCCAGATTTGGATTTAAACGTTGGTTTCTTACTAACAAGGTCGAGCTCCATTGTTGATGCCATCCGCTGGAAAAGAGACGATGGGCAGGAGCAACATCAGATGCCTAGGGCGGTGTGGGGGGGAAACACGACAGATGGGGGTGAGGAGGTGATGCCTGGGTTGAAGGTTGAAGAAAGAATGTGATTTCTTCTTTGTTGCAAATAGAAATCTTGGATTAAGGGTTTAGTCGAAAAGACCAATTTAACCTTACAAGTTTTGCGCGCGGTAATTTAACGGATATTTTTAACAATTTTGACAAAAAACCCTTAACTGACTAACGTTGGTAACTTTGGACCCTAAATTAACAAGATTGATACATCAGACCCCGAATGGCACACACCTCCTAAACATTGGACCTTAATTTGTCATTTCCCCTACATACATTACCTACTCCATTGTATCGTGAGTGTTTCAATAAATTTTTGTCCCAAAATTAATTTCCATTTTAATCATAACTTTAACTCTAATTTTTTTTCTCAAAATTTTTTTCATCGGTATCTTTATACTTGTAAAAACTAAATGAAGTAGATACTTGTTGTGAGTATGACAAGTTGATCTAATTGAATAAAAAAGAGTGTTGTTATTCACACACGCACAGATGCTTGTTAAACCTGCAATACTAAGTCTACCGAAAACAATTATGTACTAAACACTAGATACACCAACTCTTTTCCAATATTACCATTTTAAAACCCTAAATTATGCACCCGCTTAAATTAATAAACCACACCCACATTTTTCATCTGCACTCTCCTCCTCACAAAATTGCCAAGGGTGAACAAGTAGCATGTGACAGACATCCATCGGAACCACGCACCGTACTTCATCCTGATATCTCTTGCCAATGGAGAGGTGTACTAAAGACCGTTTGTTCGCCTTTAGCTCACTCCCTTTGACCAACCACGATAATTTATACGGTTGCGAATGCTCTTCAGTTTTCAAGTCTAACTCTTATATCATCATAGTGGAAACAACATTCTCACAACTACCTCCATCGATGCTCACATTACAAAATTTTCGTTTTGGTGTGCATTTTGTATGAAAAATGTTATGTCTTAGCAAATATTCATACTCTGGAGGATCTACATTCCAAACTCGCCGAACTATTAAAGCAGCCCCTTGATCTGCATACACCACTTTCTGAATGCCCATGATCATCAGCCTCATCATAACCAGAAGGGTGTTTTTGCAAATAATGAGACAACATTACGATTCAGAGACTCTGCCTGAAAGCCCATGCCCTGACATTTGAAACACCTAAGTGGTTGCCTAGTTGTTTTGTCTAGATTCAGGTATCGTTCCAGGTTTCGCTGATACAGGATTTCTTGTTGCAACAAGAGTTGATAGAATTTAGAGAGAGAATTTTATGAAAGATTTTGTCATTCTTGTATCAAACATATTACAGAGAGCTGTTTATATACACAAAGTAGTTACAACTTTCTAACAAACTGATAACAAACCCCAACTAACTTCAAGTTGTTACAACCTCCTCCCTTGAGTTTGTTACAACTTTACATTTTGACCCTTGTACTTCTATATCCCCCCTCAAACTGTACTGTGAGAACAAATTCAAAACAGACAGTTTGGATAACAAATGATTCAACTGAGAAGCTGATAGAGCCTTGGTTAATAAATCTGCAGGTTGATGATAAGTAGGAATATGAACAGGAGTAATCAGGCCAGTCTTGACTTTGTCTCTGATTAAATGGCAATCAATTTCTATGTGTTTAGTACGCTCATGAAAAACAGGATTTGAAACAAGATGAAGAGCAGCCTTGTTATCACAAAACACTTGAACAGGAGTGACAGAGGACACCCCAAAATCCTTAAGTAAGGAAACAAGCCAAGTAACTTCACAAGTGGCATTGGCCATACTCCTGTATTCAGCCTCAGCAGAACTCCTAGAGACAGTGAGTTGTTTCTTTGCTTTCCAAGACACAAGACACTGACCAAGTAAGACAGTGTAGCCAGACAATGATCTTCTAGTTGTTGGACAAGCACCCCAATCAGCATCACAATAGAGAGATAAAGTAAGAGGGATGGTTTTAGGATAGAACAAGCCTTGGCCAATTGAACCCTTGAGATATCGAACCAGTTTAAGAGCAGCATTGAGATGTGGTTCTTTTGGGGATGTCATGAATTGACTCAGAATGTGGACAGCATAGGTAATGTCAGGTCTGGTAATGGTTAAGTAAATTAATCTGCCAATAAGTCGTCTGTATTGACCAGGATTGGACAAAGATTTACCACCATCAGTGATAAGGCCATGATGCTGTTCAATAGGGACAGCAGAACACATAGCATTAGAAAGACCAGTATCTGTGATGATATCCAAAGTATACTTTCTTTGATGAAGACACAAACCAGAAGAATTCTTGGCTATCTCAATCCCCAAAAAATACTTTAAGGGACCCAAGGCTTTGATATTAAACTGACCATGAAGATAATTTTTCACCTCAGTAATAGTCTCAGAATGGGGGCCTGTGATGATAATATCATCTACATAAACCAAGATGAGAACAAAGGAAGTAGAGGTCTTGTAAGTGAACAAAGAATGATCATTTAGAGATTGAACAAAGCCAAAAGCTAAGAGAGCAGAGGAGAACTTGTGAAACCACTGTCTAGGGGCTTGTTTAAGGCCATATAAGGACTTAAGCAGTTTGCACACAATTGGGGAATTAGATATCTCATTCTGCATAGAAGAAGGAAGGACATAACCTTGAGGTAATTTCATGTACACTTCTTCAAAGAGTTCCCCATGGAGAAAGGCATTAGTAACATCCATTTGTTCAACAAACCAAGCCTTGATGGTAGCAATAGCAAGCATAATTCTTACTGTTGTCATTTTAGCTACAGGGGCAAAAGTCTCAAAATAGTCCAATCCTTCTGTTTGAGTGAAACCTTTGGCTACAAGTCTTGCTTTGTACCTATCCAAGGTGCCATCAGCCTTATACTTCACTTTATATATCCATTTACAACCCACAGCCTTCTTTCCTGCTGGTAATTGTTGTAAAACCCAAGTATTGTTTTCTTCCAAAGCAGCAATCTCAGAGGCCATTGCAGTACACCAGTTAGGGTCCTTAACAGCTTGATGATATGTGTGAGGCTCAGAGATAGTAGAAATATTGCATATGTAATGATAATAGGAAGGAGAAATGTTGGTGTATGAGAGAAGAGAATGACCTGTTATTTGAGACTTTGCAGAGGAGGTAATATTAGTAGGTAAACCTGTGAAGTCCTGAAATTTGGCAGGAATAACTCTAGTTCTTTGAGGTCTTGATGGAGGAACAATAGGGGAGGGCTGTTGAGGAGTAGAGGAAGAAACAACAGGAGGATGAATGGGGGAAGAAAAGGAAGAATCATCATCATAGAAGGGAGAGGTATTATCAACAAATAATGGAATATGACAATCAGGATGATCAAGAGAAGACTCATAAAAGGGAAAAACATGTTCATAGAAGTGAACATCTCTACTGTAAAAAATCTTGCCAGTAGAGATCTCAAAAACTTTGTAAGCCTTTTTTCCATAAGGATAGCCTAAGAATATGCATTTGGAAGCTCTAGGGGTAAATTTATCTCTATGAGATTTTAGAGTGGAAGCAAAACATAGACTACCAAAGACTCTAAGGTGGGAGTAAGAGGGAGGTATACCAAGAAGAGATTCATATGGGGTTTTATGATGAAGGACAGCAGTAGGGAATCTGTTAATAAGATATGTAGCAGTAAGAATACAATCTCCCCAAAACTTGATGGGAAGATTAGCTTGGAATCTTAATGCCCTAGCAACTTCTAAGAGATGTCTGTGTTTTCTCTCAACTCTACCATTTTGTTGAGGGGTTTCTACACAACTACTCTGATGCTCAATGCCAAGAGAAGATAAGAAGGAAGAAATCTCAGTGTTGAAAAATCCTGTACCATTGTCACTTCTCATTTGTTTGACAGTGGTATTATACTGAGTTTGAACCATTTTTAAGAAGTAATGTATGTAAGAAAGGACTTGAGTCTTGGATTTAAGAAGAAAAGTCCAAGTAGTCCTGGAGAAGTCATCAACAATGGTGAGAAATGAGTGAAAACCATCATAGGTAGTGTGTCTATAGGGACCCCATAGATCACAATGAACAAGCCCAAACAAAGACGAACAGTGACTAGAACTGATAGGAAAAGAGATTCTAGTTTGTTTAGCATAGTGACACACTTCACAAACATGTTTATTGTCATTACTAAAAGAGGAAGTATATGGTAAAGAGGAAACAAATTTGAAAGAGTGAATTGGAAAATGCCCAAGTCTACAATGCCATAGATTGACAGAAGCAGGAATAGAGGAAGTACAAGAATTAACAGTAGAAGTACAAGAACTAGGAACAGGAATAACGAGTTTGTATAAGCCACCTACTAATCTACCAATCCCCTTCAAGTTCTTCAAAGCAAGGTCCTGTAAAAGGCAGTAATTAGAGAAAAATGACAAGGAACAATTGTTGTCATAAGTGAGTTTACTGCCTGAAATCAAATTGAACTTGAAAGAAGGGGCATACAGAACATTAGTGAGGGTAATATCTTTTGTGAGATGAACAGTGCCTTTGTGAGTTATTGGGGAAGTTATGCCATTAGGGAGATGGATAAATGAATGAATAGGAGTAGGATTAATAAGTAAATGAAATAAGGAAGTAATGTGATCAGAAGCTCCTGTGTCAATAATCCACTCACTAATGTTTTGGAATGCAGGTTGAGAGAAAAAATCTGGTGTAACTGCAGTAGTGAGAGAGAAATGAATACCTGCACAAGTGGAAGGCTGTGG
This sequence comes from Campanula takesimana, assembly GCA_026119855.1. Classification (NCBI taxonomy): domain Eukaryota; kingdom Viridiplantae; phylum Streptophyta; class Magnoliopsida; order Asterales; family Campanulaceae; genus Campanula; species Campanula takesimana. Next base: position 435,070 of record JAOWBW010000879.1, read on the forward strand.
AGTGATAACTGCACAGGAGGAAGTTGAAGAAGGAGTGTTTGTAGATTGGTAGTTGTCCAGAAGTTGCTGATATGGAGGTGAAGTCAAGACTGATGCAGCAATGGAACCATGTTGGGGAGCAGCAGTAGCAGACTTGGATTTCCAGTATTTAGGCATCTTGCTAGGATCTGGCTTGACTCCATAGAGTTTATGCCATTCAGGGAATCCCAGGATAAAGAAACAATTATCTTTGATGTGACCTATCCCTCCACAATGATCACAGTTCAAGACACTTTTTGAAACAGCTCTATCACCCTTCTTAGAAGTATAAGAACTCCTGGCCTGAGAACTTGTCTTGGAAAGCAATGCATTAGTAGTATCATGAAGTGAAATAGTACTATAGTTTGAGGAACAGGTTTTGAGTTTCTCATCTTGTGTCAAGATGGACAAGGCTTGACTGATATTAGGCAATGGATTCATGGTCAAAATTGTACTCCTAATGGGAGAGAAGGTCTCATTCAATCCCATGAGGAATTGAACTAACTTCTGCATATCCTCATAATCTGCAAGTGCCTTTGCTGCTCCACAGTTACAATTGCATACACATTTAGGTAATAGACTCAGATTCACAAACTCATCCCACATAGATCGAAATTTGGTAAAATAAGCAGAGATTGTCATAGTGCCTTGAACAAGAGAAATCATATCCTTTCTCACTTGAAATATCTGAGTTGCATTGCCTTGAGTAAATCGTGACTCTAAATCAGACCAAATTTCCTTAGCAGAGGGGAGATAGACAATGCTTGACCTAATTTCCGAAGATACAGTATTCAAAATCCAACTAATGAGCATACTGTTACAACGATCCCAATGTAGAAGATACTTAGATGTGGAATTAGGTGCTTTGTGAATGCCAGTAACAATACCTAATTTCATTTTGGATGATAATGCAACAGACATGGCCCTCTTCCATTGATTATAGTTGTAATCATTCAAAATTTCAGTAACGAGAATCATACCGGGATGATCATTCGGATGTAGATAGAGAGGATGTGTGGGATTGAGTTGCAGAGTGGAGTTCTCGATGTCGTATTCATCGGACGATGGAGTTGCTCCGGCCGATTGATATGAATCAGGCATGAGCAAGCGTCAATTTGGAGATGAGAAATGAAAAAAAATGAGCTAAAATTGGAGAGAATCTGCCATTGATGAAGTTGAATTTTGGTGCGGAAGCAAAGAGGAGAGCTGAACAGGATTTACGCCTGATACCATGATAGAATTTAGAGAGAGAATTTTATGAAAGATTTTGTTATTCTTGTATCAAACATATTACAGAGAGCTGTTTATATACACAAAGTAGTTACAACTTTCTAACAAACTGATAACAAACCCCAACTAACTTCAAGTTGTTACAACCTCCTCCCTTGAGTTTGTTACAACTTTACATTTTGACCCTTGTACTTCTATAAGAGTCACTGCTTTGAAGGAGCATGAGCTACCACTACCTCGATTAGCACCCATTTCGCGTCCCTGCTAGCAACTCACAACCTTCTTACCTTTCAACTTCTTCTCAAACTTTCAGAGAAAGCTTATAAACATCTTTGTATGTCTAATATTGCTGTAATTGTACCACATTTGAACACCCCCAGATAACGAGCAATTGTTTGCTCATCTTCCTCCACTACATCACACCGCATCCTCAAACGATCAAATTCATTCGTAAATTTCTCAATAGATAGATCCCCTTTTTTCAGACTGTGATAATCATCAAGAAACTTCTGTTGCTTTAATTTTTCATCTTCTCCCATGACTTGATTTTGGCCATTCCCCCTACCACCTACTGTTTTTTAACATGTTCCTAACAAATCGAAGCGTGCTTTTTCATCTTAATCTTATGGTTGTCGCTCAAACCCTTTATATCAAGCACACACTCAAGAGTACTTAACCAATCATTAAAATCATTAGGATGAGCCTTCCCTTCAAACTTGAGAATTTCAACCTTCATACTGATGTCCCGCTAAAGGACCAACCCAATTCATGTAACCCCGTTGCTGATCACAAGCAAAATGATTAACATACTCATCGTCCCGCCCTGCGAGATATCTGACTCAGAGTCACCGTCAGTATGAATCTCCAAATGCACGAGACACCTTTGAAGAGCTTGAATCTGTTTTCTAAGATCCACGTTTTCAATGTTACGCAGGTCACGTTGTTGAATCTGTTTTCTAAGATCCACGTTTTCAATGTTACGCAGGTCACGTTGTCATCTTGTTGAGGTTCTACACCATGCCCCCGACCACGACCACAAAGACGACCACGTCAACGAACTTGTTCGGTCATTGATAAACAACAAAGATCTGGATACCTAATGATGCTGAAATCTCTTGAGCATGGCCGAACCAGAAGAGACAATTCAAGAAAAGATAGATGGTTTCTGAGTGAAACTAAATTTCATTCAAATCAACACCAAAAAACTTTGTTGACCCATTACTCCTAAAGCATACACTTCCTCCACCCACCCATATTAGGATTTTTGGTCCCGACACGGGGATTAAGAAATAATAATCTTTTATCATGAAAAGTGGTTTGAAAAGTAGGTGTTGTGAGTATAAAGGAGAGAAAAGGTGGGTAGTGACCAATAAATGAAAAGTTGTTGTGAGTATGACAAGTAGGTCATATTAATAAAATAAAAAAAGCAATAAATACTATCCATTTTAGGATGTCCTATTTCGGGTGGAAAACTCAAAATTGCAAAACGTCATATTTCAGGTGGGACGGGGAAGTATACAATGACCAACTAACTGCCCCCACTAAGCCCACTAGCTATGAGGAAATAAAAGAACTAAAACAATCTGAAAATACGAAATTAAAATCCTAAAAACAATAAAATGACGTTTTCTACCCTCAAACGACCCCGGATAGCTAAAATCACATCTAGTCATCGCGCGATGCTGTGACTCGATATCTAGAGCACGTTTCACATGTCGATGCCAAATTTCGTGGCATTATGAGATCGTCACTTTTGAACCGAAAATTACCCATACTCTAGGTGAAATCTTCGAGTGTATAGGGTACGAATCATCGATGTGGATTTCTTTTCTCTGGAAAAAAGAATGGATAGAATGTTTATCTTTGTTTTGGGCCAATTGGTTTATATCCAAACAGGCACATTTCTTTGGGCTTTGACTTGGCCTGTTAAATAAAAACAGCCGAAACAGACCGGTTTTCATTGTATGATTTTGGAAAAAATAAAATAAACTCAAAATTGAGTGTTGTTTCATCATTATTTTATGGATACTTTTGCCATTATGACTGAGATTTTTATTCTTTTTTGTTTTTTTTTAACGTAATCAAGTTATAAGGGCTTTGGTTGAAGATTTGGTTTAGGAATAGACATTCCTATTCATGATGTATTAGGCTCTTTTATTGTGGTAGATAGATTATTGATGATTGTTTGTCTTTGTATAAATCTTTTCTTTGGGATGAGTCTACGACCGTTGTGGAGCACCATCTTCTTAACATTTTATTAATGCAATTAGTGAGTTGTTTGCTTCCGCCTCTCTGGGTTGGCCTACCGGGCCATGGTGAATAGGTTTGATGGATTTGAGACCCGGGAAACGGCGGGCTCAAGTCCATTCCAGCCCAGACGATCCATGGACTGGATTTGATGGGCTTAGTTTTGTTTTGGACATCTCCATAACTCGTACTTAGGGATGGCAACGGGGCGGATACGGAGCGGGTTCGCTCATTACCAAACCCGCCCCTCAACCAAGCCCCCTTGTACCGAACCCGCCCCGCCCCGCCAACAGCCAAACCCGCTGCCGCCCCGCCCCGTATGCTGTAAAATCTTACTAGATTTGGGCTTTGGCCCAATCTTTAAAAAGCCCAGGAAGGCAAGAGCCCATTCTTACTACTTTTTCTAAGCCAATGAAACATATATTGAGGTAATAATTGAAATGTGTTAGGGACATTATAGTAATTAAATGCATATATTAGTATACGGGGCGGGGCGGGGCCCGCGGGTTTTAGTGTGCAACCGTACCCGCCCCGTGACCCGCCGGGTTTTCAAAAAAGGTTACCAAACCCGCCCCGCTGCGGTGCGGAGTGTCACGGATACGGAGCGGGTTCGGTCAAATTGCCATCCCTACTCGTACTTGGTGCAAAGGGCTTAATAAGTGAAAATAGAAACGTATATGATCAAGATCAACCAACCAAACAGGCCGGGAACCAACATAGGAGTGACATTTAGATGAGAATGTGAGGAAGAGATTGGGATGAATTCTCTCCCAGTACTCTCTCTCTCTCTCTCTCTCTTAGCAAATGAATATCCGTTTCACTTTAATTTATAAAAAGAGCTTCTCCTGTGCGGCCGCTGCACGGAGCCGAGCCGCCTTTTTTTTTTTTTGCCACTCCAATTTTTTTTCCTCCCAACAAAAGTAACACTTATTATAACGAAATGTAAAACATATTTTCTTTCAAATGTAACATTTTTTTTTTCAAAAATGTACCACTATTTTGCTGTGCTGCAATAGAATAAAGATAACATAAAGATTGACAACTAAACGAATGTCACACTTTTTATAAAGGGATGTAACACTTTTTTTTTTTCAAATGTAACATTTTTTTTTTCAAAATTAACATAAGATTGACAAACTAAACTAATGTTACATTTTATAAAAAATAAATGTAACATTTTTTTTCTCAATTGTAACAGTTTATATTCTTAAATGTAACATTATATCTGAAATGTAACAATTTTTTATTGAGAAAGTAACAATTGAAATACAACTCGATTATATATATGAATTTTTACTCTTTTTTTAAAGAAGAAAAGTAACATTTACTAAATAAAAATGTTACATTCATCTATATAGAAAATTATAATCATATATTCACTTTGTTACACTTCAAATATTACTTTTTCTAACCACAAAAACTATCAAACAATTTAAATTTTCTTGTAAAATTGCTATTACATTTGACTGTAAAAAGTGTTAGTTTTTGAATATGAAACTGTTACTTTTATTAGAACAGAGTGTTACATCTCAGCTAGGGATGGCAATTTGACCGAATCCGATCCGTACCGAAGGCGATCCGATCTGAAAAAATAGGGTTTGGTTTGCAATTTTTAAAACCCGAGCGGGTTCGGACCGGATTCGGATCATGGCGATGACCCGAGCCGAATCCGACCCGAACCATAATGATCTGAATCCGACCCGACCCTTAATAAAGGTGAATTATAAATATTTTAATGTTATCTTAAATTTTATTTTTTCTAATTTGTGTTTGTAAGTGAGATTTGGATGATTTTAGACTATTTTCCATACAACATTCAACATCGTGCTTAAAAATATTTTTTAAGTAATTAATTTTGAGTTAAAAAAAAAAAAAGGCTTTTAATACGATTCGGGTCGGATAGGGTCAGACGCGGTTTCTTGAATTCTCGGGTCAGATCGGGTCGGTATATTTGAGGTTCGGACCGGGATCGGGTCGGCCATGATCCGATCCGAACCCGACCCGTTGCCATCCCTAATCTCAACTGACAAAGCAACTCAAACTTTTTATGTGTAAAAAAATATGTTTTTTTTTAATAAAAAATATGTTTTTTTTGAAAAAAAAAAATCAAACCATGTCATGACCTATGTAGTTTTATTCGTCTCGAGACGAACACAATGGTATTTTTTTTTTTTCTGAGTTACAAATATTACGATATAGCATTTTAAAGTTAATGGTTTTTTTAAAAAAAAAACTTGCCACGTGTCGCGCTGGGAGTGGAGGAGCGTTGGCGGGCGGGTAGAAGAGACGGGTCGGGCGGGTTTGACCCGCGGGGCATGCCCGTCGCACGGCGTACAACCGCCGCATGCAAGACTTTGTCTTACAAAAATTACTTCTTCTGTCAGTTTAAAGTTTTTAATTTGATTTTTCACTCTTATCTCAAAAAGTTAAGACAAATTTGAGCCAAGAATACTAGTGGATAGAGGATATAATTGTCCATTCATAAAGCATGTTGGTGAAAAGTAGATAGGTGAGTGATGATTTTTTTGAAATATATGAATTTTATGAGGACAAGATTGTCCAAAACACTATTCATCTTTTGCCATTTAAAAAATAAAGCAAATAAAAAACCTTAGACATACCGAAAAAGAAAATAAGAACCTTAAGTTAGGACAGAGGGAATATCATTTTGAGTGTTTACTACAATCTATACTCATAATACATCACATTTTAAAGTTTTTTCTTAACTCTTGTGTCCATTTTCATGATTGTAAATTAAAATGGACGAAGGAGGGAGTATTCTCTTTGTTTCAGATGGATGTTTTTTTTTTTTTTTTTTTTTTTTTTATTATTATTTACATTATAGTAAATTTTACTGATGCACAAGCCACAGGACGCAAATGACTCGGATAATCAAAACATAAGCCAAAGTTTACCTTAATAAAACGCACTCCACTTTCTCTTAATCTCTGCCTGGTAATGTAAAATTAGCCATTTCTCAAACACAGTAGTATTGTGATATCCGACGTCGGTGGGATATCAAAATCTTTAGTGTGCTACTTAAGGTACAACGAATTACCAATGAATACCAATACGTCCAAAGATTTTTGGGTGAGCCTGTGGTAAGCCAAGTGGACCCAAGATATTTGTATTCATTGAGCAAGTGCGTGTTATTTGTGTAACGGGTCGGGCCTGCGGACTCGGGTAGTTACGATACAAGTATAGACTTATAGTTGAAGATGAGTCAGATGAGATGAATCAAAACAAAATTCAAGAAAACAAAAAGAATCGGACAAGCAATCGGCCACCTGCTTTTCCTTTCGTCTTTCTCTTTGATCTCTCTTTCAAACACACTCTTACACATCACCTAGGGTGGCAAATCGGGTGTTTTGGGTTTACCCATTAAAGTTAAAAATCCATTGGATATCCGGATATTTTAACTTTAATGGGTACACCCAAAACACCCATTTTACCACCCCTAACATCACCTACTACTGTAACAAATATATAAAACAAACATGGATTCCTTTCTCTCTCTTTCAATTTTCAATTCCTTTACTCACAAACCCACTTTTATTTTTTTATGACCCAGGTGTCGGTGCTTGCGCTCCCATAATTTTAGGGTCTATAAGCCACCCTCTCGGATCTGTAGGTAGACAGGTAAATCCGGGTTTGATACCAGTCTCCATGTGGCTCCAAAGTACAAACCCACTTTTATTGATCCTGACCCATGTATAAACAACCCACCTCACTTTCGCCATTATCATTCCACTCCCCCCCCCCCCCCCCCACCCACTCTCTTGAATTATCTTCTCTGCCATGGCTGCCAAATCAGGTAACTCTCTGGCTGTCCTTTAATGGAGGTTTAATATGTGTATTGATTTGGATTGAGTTGGGTACATTTTTTTTTTTTTTGTTGTTGCAGAGATTGAGAATGGCCAAGAATTAAGTGTTCATGTCTTTTCATCAGCATCTGAGGTGAACTTACAAAAACCCTATAACCCCTTCATAATTTTGTTTTTGATTAAATTCATATCTGCCTGCCTGCCTTCATGTCAAAGTGTGCATTTGCAATAGTACGGCAAACACTTTTTTAAGTATACAATTGTATCAATTTTTTGTTCTTAGAGTTCTGATCAGGCCATTTCTTGAAGTTACGAGGTCAAATGTCACTTAGGAGTTTGAAAGTGTTCTAAAAGTCGCTCGCCTAGGCGCTAGGCGTGCATGAAACGCATTGGTCCCGCCTAGGATATTATAACTATGTCTGAATTCTCGGCCCCGCCTAGATCCCGTATAGGCGCTAGGCCCAGCTGCGGTGCCTAGCGACCGCCCAGCGCTTTTTAGAACATTAGTCTGAACAATAGAAAAAAGTTCAATGTGACATGTATAATGTTTGATTGCTATAGCATTTATTAGATGATTCAAGGATCTTGAATGTGAAAAACCAACTTACTGTGTGAAATTAGTCAAAACCACATAAAGCTTACGCAATAATCTCTACCTTTAACCCTAAAGTATTACTTCCTCTGTCCCTAAATGAGTGTCCATTTTCAAAAAATATTTGTCCCTAAATGAGTGTCTTTTTTTAACATAACTTTCTCCCTAAACGTTTTTTTTCGAAATTTTTTTCACCGGTTTCTTTATACGTGCAAAACTAAAGGTTTGGAAAGGAGATTACAAGATTATATATGAATCGTTCTTACCAAATTGTTCACAAAGCTGAGATTTTCAGTGTCCCTTAAAATGAAATTTGGACACTCATTTAGGGACAGAGGTAGTACGATTTTCGAAGAATACTGACTTGAAGAGGGGGGAATGAGTCTTACCTCACCAGGTATAGACTCTTGTCTTCCATCACGAAGGTCACGGGTTCATAACTCCTCCCCGTTGTAACCAAAAAAAAAAATCTGTTTCTGAAACCCTGCTCAGACTGGTCAACTATGATTTTTCTCTCAACCTATAACTTATGATTTACTTCTTGTTAATTGATTGTTTTTCTGTATCCAATAGTTGCTTGATAAGTTGCACAAGAAGTGGAACTCAGTGAAGCCACCATATCCAGCAATGTATTCTAGTGTTTATGGAGGAATCATTCTTGATCCAGCACTCATGGTTATCCCAATAGACGATCACATGGTTCACCGAGGCCATGGTGTGTTCGATACAGCTATAATTCTTGATGGGTACGGACAGAAATTCTATAATTCGCGCTTTTCTCCAAGTTAGAATATCAAGAAAACGTTTTTATTTGGGTTAACATTTACTTGTTATTTGGACAGACACCTCTATGAATTGGATGCCCATCTCAACCGCTTCCTAATATCAGCATCAAAGGCCAAGATTTCATCTCCCTTCCCTCAATCAACGCTCAGGATGATTCTTATTCAGCTTTCAGTTGCTTCTAAATGCAAGAAAGGAACTCTGAGATATTGGTTAACTGCAGGCCCAGGGGATTTCCTACTATCTCCTGCAGGTTGCCCGACACCTGCATTTTACGCAGTGGTAATAGACGAAGACTTTGCTCAGTGCAAAGAAGGCGTAAAGGTCATAACATCAACTATCCCCATGAAGGAGCCAATGTTTGCAACAAGTAAAAATGTCAATTACCTCCCTAACGTCCTCTCGAAAATGGAAGCGGAAGAGAAAGGGGCGTTTGCGTCAATTTGGGTTGATGAAGAAGGTTATATCGCTGAAGGTCCTAATGTGAATGTGGCTTTTATAACTCATGAAAAGGATCTTGTTTTGCCTTTCTTTGAAAAGATACTTAGTGGGTGCACTGCAAAAAGGATGCTCGAGTTGGCTCCTAAATTAGTTAAACAGGGGAGAGTGAAAAGTGTCAAAACTGGTAATCTCACTGTTGAAGAAGCGAAAGGAGCTGCGGAAATGATGTTTGTTGGAAGTACACTTCCTGTCTTGCCTATTATCGAGTGGGATGATAAGCCTATTGGAGATGGTAAGTTAATATTAAAACTCGCGTTTTTTTTAGTATTTTGTTTTAAGGATTTTCATAATTTTTTGTGATTTTAATATGCTAACAATGTTTGGCAGGAAAAGTTGGAGAACTGACAATGGCAATTTCGGATCTGCTTTGGGAGGATATGGTTGCTGGTCCAGACACGGTCAGGCTACAAGTTCCATATGTGTAGTTATTCGTACTTAAATGAGGTGGTATTAAGAGCGCAACTACTAAAGCACAATGTACCACAGTTTGTCGTGATTTTCTTCGTGGAAGTTCAAGAACATGCTTGTATTCTTGTACCATTGCTATGGTCATGAATTTATCTTCAGTATTATTAATAATTAGGTGTTATAATAAATTTATAATATTAAGGAAGTTCGTATTGTTTGGGGGGCGTTACCATAAAACGGACATGCCTGATTACTCAACCACGAACAGTAAGGAAACCATTTTGAGCAAATGTTTGCACCTAATGACTCTGAACTCAAACTCAAGTATTCGATTTGCACTCGTCAAAGTAAAAAAAAAATTGATTAACAAGTAGAACACATTCCTCAAGTGCACAGAAAGAAGTCTGAGATATTGGTTAAGTGCTGGTCCTGGAGTTTTCCTACTCTCTCCTGCAAGTTGCCTCGCGTCTACATTTTACGCTGTTATAATAGAAGAAAACGTTGCTCAGTGTAAACATCATACAAAGGTCACAACTTTCATCAAACTTATTAAGTTAACTTTATTTGCCACCAGTAAGAATGTCAATCACCTTCAAAATGTTCAATCGGTAATGGTAACTGAAGAGAAGGGAGCTGACTTTCCGTGTGTGACAGTGTATTTGACAAACTTTTTAAGGAATGTGTTTTTCTTGTTAGTTCGTTGCTTGTGCAGTGATAGAACCTTATTTTTGAATTGACCAAAAAGAGAGACGTGCCATTATTATGAAACAGAGGTGAGTATTTCGAATGGAAGAAAGTAGATCACCATTGACTATATAATTAAGCTTTCACGAAGAGCTTTTCCAGCAAAATTGACAATTATCACCACAGAATCATGCTTCATATATATCATACGAGATACTTGCAAAAAAGAAAGATCACCTTAAGAGTTGAAGGGTTCCTTCATCTACCCATATAATAGATAAGCAGCCATAAGTATCAGGCATATTTCAACAAAGAAGTCACTCTCATCATATTGGAACCAAGAACTCCAGTCACTAGGCTGCAACATTTACAAGCTCGTACTCAACTAGCGACAAGTTGTTGTCCTCTTTAACTCCAAATGTGACAGGTTCAGTGACCTCGACACGACCCCATTTGTCAACAGCCAGCCTCATTGTTCCCTTAAACATGTTAATCCTTGCATTCCGCAGAATCACACTAGAGCCAGCCTTCATCAGATCAACTGCAAGAGAGATGGTATTCCAAAAATATTAAGGAGAAAATACATGGTCATCAGAATTCACCCAACAATCAACATTTTATAACATAGCCAAAAAGAGCATACTTGGAGAAAAATATGTCACAATCATTTCTGAAACACCCTCCTGATTACTTTAGCAAAGTCGTAAGCACCAATAGTTACATTCATTTAGCAATGTAGTAAATTCTACTTGAAATACCAGCAATTAGAAGATAAATATTATTGTCAACACAAACTAGCCTGTAAAGATGCTACAACATTGCATTGAATTGATCTTTTCACAAACAATCAACAGAATGACAGTCATATCCACCCTAACAGAAAAAAGGTCTCATTTCAAAGAGTAAGCAATGAAACTTGAGTTTCCGATAAATTATAATCACAGATTTCAACTTGTTTTATACTGCACGACAAGAATCATATATTGCCATGGGATAATCCTTCCAACCAAGGCGCAAACCAGGCCCGGTGATCAAGCAGTGCATTCTGTGCAACAGCACAGGGCCCAACATAATTAAAGGGCCCCCATTTTTTCAGTCCACGCCAGTTACTATGCGTTTTTCTTCTCCATCCACTCCTCGACATAAACCCCGTCAAACGGCAACTAATGCCGCTTTGTTCTCGCTCACTCTCCATCGCCGCTTCGTTCCAACTCGCCATCGCCATAGCCAGAAGAACAGTGCAATCGTTGACTGCTCGTTGCCAAGGTCGTGTTCTTGAAGACGGAAGGTAAATACTTTATCTCTCATCTCTTGGCTTTTCGTGATTTCAAATTTAGGGCTTCAATCTCAGATTAGAAATTCAATCTTGAAGCCCTAAATTGAAATTTCTAATTCAAATTGAAGATCTAGTTTTGAGTTTAGGAAAATTCGAATTTGGCATTTGGTTTTCTCATGCTCTACAATGCGGCCGTATTGGGCATTTGGGTTTTTTATGATATGATCATCAATAAACCTTAGTGCTGTAGTTTGCAAACCATTACTGGTTCAGACTACAATGTCATTGTCGTATTGCACTACCTCTTAGCTTCAATGGATCAAAAATAAAATTTCACAATGATTTGGCTTATAGTTAAAAGGTGTTGTTGTTTATTTGTTATTTAATTGTAACCTGAGTTTAACAAATATGCGTTCACTGTTTATGTGAATTCTCAAGTTGAATTGAATATAAATTTTATAGGGTGATAGACTTGAGGCCCCAATATTCAAATTTTGGCACAGGGCCCCTATAATTATCGAGAATCGAGACGGCCCTGGCGCAAACACACAGCTTACAAGAAAAGATGAGAGAAGTAAGCCGCAGACTTCTAATATTGTTTCATATTGGACGAAGGGGTCTAAATATATTTAAGGCCTAACCCGGTATAAGTCGGGAAAACCATGAAAGCAGAAGTGGAAGTAGTAGCATGGCTGACACACTCATAAATTATGGTTCTGAAATGCCCACTTCTACAAGCGAGTATTTTAATCTGGTGGTACTGAATTGTGGTTGGAGGAATTAACATTGATACGAATGGTTCTTTTAAAATTTTCTCGTTCAGAAGCTGATACATTCAGCCCTAATGCACATCCATTGTGGCACACAAACTACGAGTATACTCTCTCCTTCCCAAAAAGATAGTCCGGTTAGACTTTTTAATCATTTTAAAGTTAGATTATAAGTTTTGGAACTTCAATATTTTTGAAGCCTTAATTTTGGAAATGAGACTAACTTTTTGGGACAAACAAAAAGGGGAAATGAGACTATCATTTTGAGACGGAGGAAGTATATTATTATATAATTAGTCTTTCTCTAATAATGTAACCCTACACCCAAACTAACCAGCAGTAATTTCTAGGGTTTCAAAACAAAAATGCACAAATCAATGGAATCTTAAGCACATGCAACCGGTAAATCATCTTTAGAGTTTTAAAATTTGAGATTTCATTTCACGATAAATAACACGCCAAAAAAAATGAAATTTCAACACAGAGCACATTTTCTGGGGTTTGGTTTATGGAATTAACCTTGATCGTTGCGAGCAGTGAATAAAATGGTGCCGGTCTCATCTCCGACAAGACACTCAGCAATGCGAGTGTTGCCGGCTTTGCCCTTGTTCAGCACAGCATCAGAGGTCAAGACCTTGACCGTCAACGTATGACCGAGGGTGCCCGGTTTCAGGTTCTCGACCTTGGTGAAAACCGGTTTTCGTAGAGCCGGTTTGGCATTGGCTTGGTTTGAGCTTGAATTGGACGCCATTAATGGAGTTAGTAGCAGATGAGGGGAGAGAAATGGATCTCTAATTTCTCTCTCTTTTTTTTTTTTATTCTTCTCAACTCATAATAAACAAACGATCGGCCTTTTCATATCGGGAAATACTTTCGTTGCAGCGCCTTTCGGCTTCCATGACCATATTTGGAATTCGAGTTCACTTTTATTATAGTCACACTTTTTTTTTTTTATAGTTTGATGGAATTTTAAATTTTAAATTTGTACTATCAAATTAAAAAATAAATACCAAAAGTCACTATAATAATTGGCTACCGGGAAAATAACTCAATAAATTGCATTAATTTTTTAAATGATCATCTTGCGACAATAAAAATAAACATGCGTCATCAATCCGTCTCAAAATAGATGTCGTTTTGGTCACTAGCACAATTCTTAAGAAATGCAATTAATGCATATGAGAATGTCTCATATACTCCCTCCGTTTCATGAGAACTGAGACTTATTTCCCTTTTCGTCCGTTTCACCTCAATTGAGACTGTCCAAAATGGCAAACTTTTTAATATTTTATATTCACCCAACCCCACCACTCATTCTCTCTCTTCATTCCCCACCACTCATTTTATTCAATCAACACTACTATTTACCCCACTAATTCTCTCTCTTCGTTTTCTACCACACATTTTCTTTATTTTATTAGTATTCCTTAGTTCTTGTGTCATTTCCTTTAGTCTCAGTTCTCATGAAACGGATGGAGTATGCCTTAAGTAATTCATCTACCTAGACAATCAAATGGTTGAGCAAAAGATCGTTCACTGTCACTAATTAATAAGGGTATAATTGGTATACAACAATAATAAAAGAGTCTTGAAAATAGTAAAACGACAAGTATTTTTAGACAAAAATTAACTCTTAAAACGACATATATTTTGAAGTGATGAAAACCTTTGTACCACAATTTGTGTACCACAAGTGATCTGACGGCTATATTATTTTTGATATTAAAATAAAATCAATCTTACTTATTTATAGCCATTAGATAACTTGTAGTACAAAGTGGGACACAAATTGTGGTACAAAAGATTCCATCTCCTCAAGATATATGTCGTTTTAAGAATTAATTTTTGTCTAAAAATACTTGCCGTTTAACTATTTTCAAGACTATTTTATTGTTGCATACCAATTATACCCTTATTAATTAGTGATAGTGAACGATGTTTTGCTTGACCAATTGATTGTCTATGTAGTTGAATTACTTAAGGCGATGACATGATATAGCCACATGGGAAAATTATGAAAATCTTTTTGATTTTGTTTTTATTATCACAAATGTTGAACACTTCGAAGTTTCAATAGACATATGCATTTCGAAAAGCAATAATGTTGCACAAAAACGAGCCAAATAGTTTGAGATTAAAATGTTTCGTAGTATGAAGTATGAATAATCATGTCATTTTCAAAAGAGTAAAATAAATTAGCGATTTACAGCGATGCACCAAGTACACTCGTAGAAAATGGTCTGTTTGAAACAGCTATGTTTCGTCCATAAGGAGTGACTCAGTGGTAGAGCCAAATTTTACTTAGTGTGAGTTTTAGGTTTCGATCTCTTCTCATGCCTCCTAAAGCAACCATTATAATAAGGGGTAAGTGGGGAATCACTAGTGATCAACTTAAAAAAAACAATTATTCTTCAAAGTAATCCGTTTTTCGAAGGTTTTGTCGCAAGAACGGTGCACAAGACAAACTCTAGTATAATTATTATATGAATACATTTATTATTAAAAGGATATCAATGTCATTATAAATAATTATTTAACTTTTAAATTAGCGTTTTAAGATCATGCACCAAACACATTTATAGAAAAAAATGCCCCGTTTTGGAAAGCTCCGTTTTAAAAACTGCTCCGTTTACAGAACTCTCCGTTTGTAGAACCGTGCACCAGATGAGGCCTAAATCAACTAATGGAACGGGCCATTTCTGGAACCTAAACGCTAAAATTTGCTGACCCATTTTTGGTTGAATGGGCCTAAAAAAGCATGAAAAATTATAGGCAGGTCAAACGAAGCCCAAGGACTTCAGAAGCGGATGGGCCTAGTTGGAATCCCACATAAGAAAAACCCCAAAGCGGAGTTTTTCCCAAAAAAAAAAAAAAAAAAATCGAAATCAAACATTAGATTATATTACGGCATGGACATACTTCCGTTTAAACATGTAGTACTTTAATTGATATGCTCGCACACCTTTGGTGTGGCTTATTGTGTCTTTCTCAATGCTTAAACGCCTATATTATTCCAAAAAAAAAAATTATATATATTTTATTTTATTTTATTTAAAGAAAAAACATTTTTATACTCATTGAATTGTACTCCAACTCTATACGGTATTTTAAAGTCGTCAATCTCCAACTATACAGGCCAGTATAAACCGTCCCAATCAAAAAGCAATGTGTATGACAGTCTAAAATTTTATCCCAAAACTAATTGGTTATGGGAAGGGTAACCCAATTTTTTTTATATAGTCAATACATGGCTAGTTAATTCCCGATGTGTGATAATGTCTCAAACACGCTGCTCACGTGTAGCCGGGCTTAGCCAAAGTTTACAACGTGAACGTATCAATCAGGTAACGCGAAGTAACATCGCGGGTTGTTGGGCCTGCACGTGTAACGAGCCAGCTCTGTTACAATGGCAAAGTCTGAGGTTTCATCCCAAAACCAATTGGCTATGAGAAGAATAGCTCAGGATCTTTTATATAGTCAATGAATGGCTAGTTAATTCTGGATGCAAGATAATGCCTCTAACAGTAATTTTTTTTTTAAAAAAAAAATTATTGGTCAAAGTATAATAAATTGATAAAAATCATAATTCGAGTGGGACGGAGGGAATATTAATTAAGTACTATCATCAATCTAAATATATTGATTATATTAATAAGATTCACTAGCTTTCCAAATCCATTCATCAACCACCTATAAATTTCATCCTATTAATGAAGTGGAGCCCCAAAGGGCCAAAATTGCTATTCATGCATGCCATATGTCTTCACTACCAATGTTCATGCATGAATGCAAAGGAAAGCTATGAAAGCAATATATGATTAGATGATTGGTGGGACTGTCTTTTTTTCAATTAGTATGTATTATCCCAAAATTTGTGTTTAATAAGTTTATTTAGAGGGTCCTATTTATATACTCTTGTTCCCTCCGTCCCAGAAAAATAGTCTCATTTTGACCTTTTAATATAGTCAACAAAAATAAACTTAAACCAAACATTAGTGTCAATTTAATGATTACAATGAAATTGAAATGGAGTATTTGCATACTTATCAATTATTAACAAAGAGCCATATTTTGATTTTCTCTTTTATTTTTTAGACCTAACTAAAAGCCATTTAAATTTTATTGCTTTCTTTTTTTCATTTTTAAAGCTAACTAAAAGCCATTTCAATATCATTAAGTCTTAATTGCAATTGTATGAGTGGGGACTTTAGATGTACCCCTCCGTATAGACATCATTTTTTCCATATGACATTTGTGCAGTGGTTGCATTTATTCATCTTTAACCTAAGTGCCTCCGACTGGTACCGAGTCGAGAATAACTGCAATGATCATTTTATTGTTTTATCGTAGTGTATGATTTAGAATTTTAGATGTGCGGTCGGTCAAGATTAAATCAGCATTTGTAAAGCTCACTGAACAATCTTTTAATCTCGATCATATCTCGTGAATAAAATTACACCCAATCATAATTATTCATCGCAGTAGAGTAGCGAAATTCACGCTGCACTAGTCTCAAATTAGTTTTCTACGAGTAATGTTTATTTTTGTAGGAAAATGTTTATTGATACTCCCTCCGTTCCGGAGTATATGTCCACCATCTCATTTGCATGGAGATTAAGAAATGGTGGAAGTGATGTAAGTGTTGTGAGTATATAAGTAAAGTAGGAGAGAGCATGAGTGAGAAGGAATATGAAGTTGATTGGTGTTGTGAGTATAAAAATAAGTAAAATAGAAAATGAGTGGGAGAAATAGTAACGATTCTTTGTCATTTAAGGAAGTAGATATATACTTTGGGGCAGACTAAAAAAGAAATGTGGACATATACTCTGGGACGGAAGGAGTAGTTTTTTTAAAAGTGAAGTTGTGAAATTGATGAAACGAGATGGATATCCACGTTTTTAATGAGCCATATATGGAGACTCGATCTCGATCGAGCCACTTGGTGCAATCTTCTGGTGGCATGGCCTAGGATGAGAATTGAAGGCTGCTTTTTGAATGGCAAGCAGACAGAAATAATCAAACTTTGATTTGAACCGAGACAACAACAGCTTCAAGAATGGCACTTCAATGGTGTGACTAACATGGCTAATCAAGCAAGTGTTTATATCCTTAAAAAGTTTGAATAGTCAAATGTAAAGATCATTTTGGGAAAGAGGGAGTAATTTCTATACATGCGGTTGTCGGCTCAACAAAATTTCACTTCTATACGTAGTTCGATAAAAAAAATCAATAAAGTTGACAAAATAAAGTAATTTACTCCCTCCGTCTCAAATTAGATGTCGTTTTGGGAGTTACTTTTTGTCTCAAAATACTTGTCGTTTTACAATTTTCAAGGCTTATTTATTGTTGTATACCAATTGTACCCTTATTAATGATAAGGACTATCTCTTGCACAAGCATTTAATGTAAGATATCAGAAGGAACAGTTTTGGGAAATTATTTGCATTACTTTATTCAATTGAATTGTATTACAATGTACACCCTAATATATATACACGAGACTTGGAATACAAGTAAGGTATTGTATGCTAATAAGGAAACTAGAATCGAGAAGAATTAGGAAACATTTTCTTCTCTAACATGCCCCCGCAAGATGGACGACCTAGGAGTGAGACCAATCTTGATCATTAATTCTTGGAACCTGGCGCGAAGCAATGGCTTGGTGAGAGCATCGGCGAGTTGATCATGACTGGAGATGAAGGAAACTCGCAACTGATTCTTCTGAACTAACTCTCGAACAAAATGATAGTCTAAACCCAAATGTTTCATCCGAGAATGAAAGCGAGGATTCGCAGCAACATACGTGGCGCCCAAATTATCACAGTAAATAAAAGGAGTATCAGAAGGTGCGGATGCCAACTCTCGAAGCAAATTCTGAAGCCAAACTACTTCGGCTGTAGTAGAGGCTACTGCACGATATTCAGCCTCTGTAGAAGAGTGGGCTAAAGTACGTTGTTTACGGGAACTCCAAGAAATAGCATTTTTACCCAAATAAATAATATATCCCGTAGTGGATGTGTAAGTATCCATATCACCGGCCCAATCAGCATCAGTAAAGGCATGGAGAGTAAGTGGAGAATCATGACGAATGAGCAAGCTGTGAGAAGCAGTACCTGCCAAATAACGGAGGAGGCGTTTTAAGGCAAGATAATGTTCCTCGGTTGGTTTGTGCATGAACTGAGAAAGATGGTTGACGGCGAAGGAGATGTCAAGTCTGGTCAATGCAAGGTATTGTAAGGCGCCGACAAGCGTGCGAAAACTGGTGGGATCAGCAAGTGGGGTGCCACGGTCAATGCAAGGTATTAGTGAGCATGTTTTACTTGCTGATCTAGTTATTTTGCCATTGCAAGACTTTGATGTTATTTTGGGTATGGATTGGTTAAGTAAATATCATGCCTCTGTTGATTGTTTTAAGAAAGTGGTTACGTTTTCTATCCCTAGTTTGCCTGTGTTTACTTTTGAGGCAACTTCTTTGGGTAAGGGAATTCGTATTATTTCGTATGTGAAAGCTAGGAGGCTATTGCACCGTGGTTGTGTGGGGTATTTGGCTTGTGTTTTGGATACTACTAAAAGTCTCCTAAAGTAGAAGATGTGAATGTTGTTAAAGAGTTTCCTGATGTGTTTTCTTCTGAATATTCTATGCCTCCCGATAGAGGGATCGAGTTTGGTATTGACTTGATTCCAGGTACTACCCCTATATCTGAAGCACCTTATAGAATGGCTCCAGCTGAACTGAAAGAATTGAAGGTGCAATTGCAAGAGTTACTTGATCGGGGATTCATCCGTCCTAGTGTATCACCGTGGGGAGCTCCTGTACTGTTTGTCAAGAAGAAGGATGGGTCTTTGAGACTATGCATCGACTACAGGAAGCTGAATCAGGTAACTGTAAAGAATAAGTATCCTCTACCTCACATTGATGACTTGTTTGATCAACTCCAAGGGTCAGTCGTCTTTTCAAAGCTTGACTTGAGAAGTGGGTATCATCAGTTAAAGATCCGTTCTGAGGATATTACTAAGACTGCTTTCCGTAGTAGGTAGGGTCATTACGAGTTTCTTGTTATGCCTTTCGGGTTGACTAATGCTCCGGCTGTTTTCATGGATATGATGAATCGGGTTTTCAAGCCTTATCTTGACACCTTCGTGGTTGTATTTATTGATGACATTCTTGTGTATTCCAAGTCTAAGGAGGAGCACGAGCAACACTTGCGAATGGTTCTATCTGTTCTTCGTGAGAAGCAACTGTTTGCGAAATTCAGTAAGTGTGCTTTTTGGCTCGAGGAAGTGTCTTTTCTGGGGCACGTGGTTTCTAATAGAGGAATATCTGTAGATCCTTCCAAGATTGAAGCTATTGTGAATTGGAAGAGGCCTGAATCAGTTACGGAGATTCGAAGTTTCTTGGGCCTAGCCGGGTATTATAGAAGATTTATCGAGGGGTTTTCTAAAATTGCTACTCCATTGACTCAGTTGACTCGAAAGAATGTTCCTTATGTGTGGGATGGCAAGTGTCAAGCTAGCTTTGAAGAGTTGAAGAAGAGGTTGACTACAGCTCCTATCCTTGCGCTTCCTAATGGAAATGATGATTTGGTAATTTATAGCGATGCTTCTAAAGAAGGCCTCGGGTGTGTGTTAATGCAAAACGGAAGGGTGATTGCGTATGCTTCAAGAAAGTTGACTCCGAGTGAGCAGAATTATCCTACCCATGATATGGAGCTAGCTGCGATTGTTTTTGCGTTGCATAAATGGAAACATTATCTTTATGGAGCCAAATTTGAGATTTTTACCGATCATCAAAGTTTGAAGTACCTTTTCTCCCAAAAAGAGTTGAATAACAGGCAAAGAAGATGGATGGAGCTATTGAAGGATTATGATTGCACTATATCTTATCACCCGGGTAAAGCAAATGTGGTAGCTGATGCCATTAGCCGGAAATCTTTTATGGCTTCATTGATGGTGCGTGAATGGAAGATGTTAGAGGATGCTCGAGATTGGGATCCTTGTGAGTCAAAGCATGGGGCTATTTTTGCGAATATTCAAGTATTACCAGTTTTGATTCAACAAATAAAAGAAGCTCAGAAGGATGATCCGGAGTTGGTGAAAATCGTGGATAAAACCGAAGATGGCAAATTTGGGGATTTCTTTCTTAATTCCGAAGGAGTGTTAACTTTCAGAGGTCGGTTATGTGTGTTGGGTTTCGTAGTCACATGCGCAGCGGAATTAAGCATTTAAAATTTAATGAAACCCAAAGCCCATAGATCCATTCATATGATTAAGTCAAATACAACATAATGAATACTAGAATACTAACCCTTGATGCCTTTGATTTTGCAACCTTGAATTCGATGGAGGCTTGAAATCTTGATCATGAACAAAGCAAGAATCACGAACTATGAAGATGATAAGTTTCACCCTCTAGCGGTATCCACACTTCGAACGAATATCAAAGTAACTTCTTTGATCTTGGTTGCTAGACCAAATTGAGAAACACTTTTTCACAATCAAAAGAACTATATGGAATTTATTTTGTGTATTATTTTGTTCTTCAACCAAGAATGTCTTAGAACAAAATAAACCCTCTCTCAAACTCTTTGAGACTCACAAAATCATTAGCATTGAGTGCTGGCCGAATTTGGTCTTTTATACACAAGCATAACCTATTCCAAATAGGAAACTTGTGTCAAAATCCGTCCAAAATTCGCTTCCTAATCAAATTAGGAATCTGCCACCCGACTGCACTGTGCGGCCGCCCAAAACCCTCTGTGCGGTCGCACAACTATCTGAAGCAAAACTGGTACAAAACTAAGATAATTGTGCGGCCGCCCAGTCCATACTGTGCGGTCGCCCACTTCCCAGGATGTCCAGAATTTCCAAAATTCCAATGTAGTCCTTTTAAAGATTCGTTCTATTGTGTGTGACCCTCTAGGATTATACTAAGTTGGCAATGGGCTCAAACATGATCCATAAGATATGATTAGGTTCTAGCAAACCGTCATACCTACCCAAATAGTATAACTAGATACAAGTTCGCATTCCTTTAGAATATGTCATAATCCTTTTGTCCACGATGTCATTGAACACAAGTCATGGTCAACAAGTCAACTTGTATTGTTCAATACTTTTTCTCGATCCCGAATATGTTGATAGTCCAAATGACATTGATCCAATAAATCCATTTGAGTTTGGCCAAACATTTCACCAACATCATTCCTTCGAGGGGCCCAAGCTTGACATCTCTCCGAAGAGGGACAAATCCATTTGGCTTATTATTCTTCCCTACGTGAATCCAATCATGCCAATCATACCCTTTATAACTACCGTGTTAAGGTAGCGTTTGAATATGTCAAACATAATGTTCATCAAGTGGAAGACTATAATAACTTCATGTCTAAGGATTCAAATGACATAACTAATATGAGATTTATATATGACATCGACCATGACATAAATCTCATACCGCGGGTCATGTCCAGTACCTTGTTCCAAACAAGTACCCATAAATCTAACATGATCATCCCATGATCATTTAGCCTTTATACTAGTGCTTAAGAAGCTCTAGGGACGGAGATTATTATAAGCAAACATGAGCCATAATAATAATCCTATTATCTCTTTATTATCATGATAACTTACAACGTTCAACAAACGTGCCTAGGGCACCAACACCAACAATCTCCCACTTGCCCTAGGCCCAATTCCCTAGGTATCCAATACCCATGGACCTAACATGACCATCATGTTTAGCTTTGTGGAATTCCCATTGTTTAGTGTGTCCGTAACGTTATCATTAGTAGGTACTTTGCATATATGTATGTCTCCCTTATCAACGATTTCTCGAACGATAAGAAAACGTCTAGGTATGTGTTTGGATTTAGGATGTGCCCTTGGTTCCTTTTGCTTGATCAATAGCACGACTATTATTGCTAATAAAGTTTATTTGATTAGCAATGCTAGGAACCATCTTAAGTTCACAATGAACTTCTTAATCCAAACCACTTCCTTTGCAGCATCCAATGCGGCAATATACTTAGATTTAGTATGTAGAATTTAGTGACTCTGCTTGGAACCATTCCAACTTACAGCTTCACTATTATTTATAAAACTCAATTGCGATCTTTTATCATCTTTGTCGGTTTGGAAGCATGCATCCGCGTACCCATATACGACGAGATCATCTTCCATCCCTTCATAGATCAAAACAATTCTTCAGTCCTTCTAAAGTGCTTTAAGAATTGTTTCACAGCCATCCAATGACTCTCACCGGTTATCGGATTAATATCTACTCGTCATGCTCCAAGCATTAGATATATCCGCCTTAGTACTTATCATGGCATCATGGATCCAATTGCCGAAGCAAATGGCATCTCATTCGTTTTTCTTATGCTCATCTTTTGTCTTTAGGACATTGAGTCTTGCTTAGAGAAACTCCATGTAACACTGGCAATGGTCTTCTCTTAGAATTTTCCATGCGGAATCTTCTAATGACTTTGTCAATCTATGTACTTTGGCTTAAACCAATTAGCCTCCTTGATCTATCTCTATAGATCTTAATGCCAAGAACATATGTAGCTTCATCCATATTTTTCATTGCGAAACACTTTCTTAACAAAGTCTTTACAGATTAACGTGTAGGAATGTCGTTTCCAATGAGCAATATGTCATCCACATATATTAAATAAGGAATAGCACTATGCTCCCACTAATCTTCTTGTATATACAAGATTCATCTTCGTTCTTGATCAAGCCAAGCTCTATGACTTATCAAAACGGAGATTCCAACTCCCAAAAGCTTGCTTCAATCCATCCAATGAATCTTCGCAACTTTCATACCTT
The DNA here is from genome assembly GCA_026119855.1 of Campanula takesimana. Taxonomy (NCBI): domain Eukaryota; kingdom Viridiplantae; phylum Streptophyta; class Magnoliopsida; order Asterales; family Campanulaceae; genus Campanula; species Campanula takesimana. The sequence goes on from JAOWBW010000879.1 coordinate 458,230, forward strand.
TTAGAATTTTCTTGACTATCAAAACCTTTAGTTTGTATCCAATACATCCTTAAGTGAGTTCCCGTTGAGGAACACTTGTTTTGACATCATTTTGTCAATTTTCATATTCCAAATATGAACATGTGACTACGAGAATTCTAGTAAATTTCTTTGCTATCCATGTAAAATTTTCTCCAAGAAAACTCATTCCTCTCCTTTAGTTTTTACACCTTAGGTTAGAATGATCAAGTTCCAAACTTGATTATTACACATGGGTTGCCTTTTAGATTTCATGACTCCAAGTCATTAATCTAAATATGTGGAGTTGACATTGCATCTTTGATAGATGGTAAATACTTCATTCCAAATGAACTTTACCTCAACACTTTCTATTTCGAAATATCCAATATTTCTTGCAATAGATTGTGTCCTATCACATACGCAAGTTCTTGTATATCTTTTGAACGGACTTTTCACGACTCCTTGTGAAAACTTGTTCGACTTCCATCTTAGGTTAAAATATATATTTTCTAGGTCTCAAACCATTCGAGATACATTTTACTCCCATTGATTCTTTTAGAGATAAACCATTTATCTAGAAAAGTATCATCATAATCAACAAACCATTTGTTTCTTATGAGTAAAATTTTATCCTCAAGTTTCCTTAGGATATCCCATGAAAGTATATTTATTAGATTTAAATGTGAGTGTGTCCCAGACAACTCCTTTCAAAAGGTCTCACCATCTTAAATCTTTATGAAAGACAAACCGAGTTTTCTTTCACCAATTAACCTCTTTTGATGGAATTCAAATTAGTGTAGTTACAGCGGTTTGTAATACATAACCCCAAAATTAATAATGGAATGTCAATATGACGTTATCATCTAATGAAGGTTCTTATACTTCCACGTAGACACATCATTTAGAATGATATTCTTAGTGAAGTTATTTTGTGAAACCATTTCACAACTTTAATGATGACTGTCAAATTCTTGGTTTAATTATTCATCATCATGATCCAATCATAATTTTTGAATAGTTTTACCAAGTATAACCAAAATTCTCTTTTAGCATTTCTTCTTAATGCACCATACACATCGAAATGTATTGGGTCAATTAAGACATTATCCTTTTAACCAATCATAGTAAGTAAATAAGATTTGCATAAGTCATGTGATTTCAAATCATATGACTTAAAACTCCGTCCCATGGAATTTTAGATATGCATTTCTCATTTATTTGATCAAAACAATAATGCATAAAGAATTTTAATTATTTATGTTATAGTCTTTATTATTTTGTTCTTCAAGATTTAGGATATAAGATTTATTTATATGATAACACAATGAAGTAAATCATAATAAATAAAGCATTTTTCTTATTCCAAATAAGAAATTAATATCCTTCATTATCTTTTAACAAAATAATGTTTTCTACTTCATCAGTAAAGTCACTTTACAAGTGTTCTACGAACAATGTTGCAACCATTGCATCATTACTGTTTGTAGATAAAACTTTACTATAAGTAGTCTTTCATCTTACTAATTATTCTGGTATCCAATACCCAATAATTAAATTTAGAAAGAATAATTTATAACATAAATATTCCGAGTGGTAGTCCCACTACCATTCCTTTTATTGATCACCCAAAATTTTGACTACAATTCTAAATGGTCAATCCAATTGCCACATTACCAAATTGCATCAATTTAGAGTTATTATTATAACCATAATTATTTTCTTTAGGTTTGACAACTCTTGTCTTACCTTTTCTTTTGGCATTTGGCCTCTTTCCATCATGAACTATGAGCATTGGAGAATACCATTCTCCACCATCTTCATCTCCACAGTTTTTTCAGCATATCATGCAATTCGGAGAGATTCTTATTCATTCCAAGCATGTTATAGTTCATCACAAAGTGATTATAACTTTTGGACAATGAATCAAGAATGAGATCCGTGGCTTGCTCCAATCCAATTGGACAACCAAGTTTCTCAAGATGCTCTACGTAGCCTTTATCTTAAGCATGTGAGGTTCCACTTATTGCCCTTTATTCATTTTGCAATGAGTGAATGCAACAATGGTTTTATACCTCTCTTGCTTAGATTGCTCTTTGAAACATGTAACTCAACTCCACGCCTATCTAATAGGCTTCCACAAGTTCCAACCTTTGTTGGAGTTTTGAGCACATAATCGTGAGCATAAGACAACTCACATTCCTAGAATCATACTCATGATTCTTGTGATTGTCTATTCCGGCTTTGGGTTCTTTAGGAATAGGCCCATCAAGAATGTACAACCCATCTTCTTGCCTTAGAACCATTCTTAGGCTCAGGATCCAATCCATGAAGTTTGTGCCATTCTTTTGAAGCTTTATCCTTAACAAGGATTAATCGCAACGATTTTAGTTGTCATCTACAACTTATGCAAAATTTCCAAAATTTTACAAGTACCAATCTCATTAAAGAGATAAATAATGTATTTTCCAAAAATACTCCCACTAAATTATATAACCTTCTTATACATCCAATGTATAATATAATTTAAATGGGCTAAGATCCAACTTTAATTTAATCTTGAGTACGCTTTGGCGCACCGCTCAAAACCAAATTAATTAGGTAGACAACCCTGTCAATCATATCTCATATGACTCTTAGATTCTTTTATGAGATTCCTTTAAATTTGGGCTAAGATCCAACTTTAATTTAATTTCAAGTACGCTATGGCGCACCGCTCAAAATCAAATTAATTAGGTAGACAATTTCTTGTCAATCATATCCAATATGATTCTTAGGGATCCAATTTCAAAAGCATGTTTAATCTCATCTTTGCCTAGGCCCAAAACTGTTTTGACGCCTAATTAAGTCCAACCATTTTAAACGCATAGGAAACTCTTATTCACTCATCTTGCTCATACAAAGATAAAATCAATGCACCTCGCTTTGGCGAGCCCACATGAAAATACCCGTGTACTTACAAGTGTTTTAATCATGGCATGGCAAGAGGACTTAAAACTTTCTTTGAAGGTTCATCACCATATAGCATACAACACATTTATGAGCACACAAGATAAACATGTTACGCATCAAGTTTAGCCACTAAATTAATCTCCATTAATTTAAGCATAATATTTATGTGTCATTAGTTTCTCTATAATTATGAGGATGAGACTATTTCAACTTCGGTTATTATTTCCGAATCAAGACAACAAGAAGTGCGGTCGAACTAAGCCATTAGGCAACCACAATCCCGCACTAATTCAAGAAACCAAGAAAGTAGTCCATGTGGCCGAAACTAAGCAATAGATGGTCTCGATGAACGTAGGCCAATTGCATTCACAATTCCACATGGATCTCCAATCATTGAATCAAGAACTTTGTTTCTCAATTTTAGCAATTATGAACTCTTCATAATTCTAACTTCGTTTCATCTTTGAAACTTTGATTGCGATCAAGTTTGGGAAACACAATCTCGATGAACGCAGATTAGCCATCCAAACCTTGAACCAATCTTAGAATCACAAGACTAAAACAAATAGGAAAATCAAACCCCAAGATCCACACTCAAACCAACTACCCAAAGCCCATTCCAGATCAACAAGTCTGGTCTGGTTTTGTTACTGGTTCGGTTGGACCTCTCGAAAATTCCAAATTCCAATTTTAACCAAAATCAGAACAGAATCAGTGAACTGTGCGGTCGCCCAAAATCTCCTGTGCGGTCGCCCAAACATGTGCGGCCGCCCAGGGAGATTTGTGCGGTCGCCCAAACGCATCAGAAGGAATTTTGAAGTTCGAAAATTTGTCTCAAAATTGTCTTTCCCCGATTATTAAAACCATGATCCAATCAGAATTAATAATCAAACAATTCGGAATCCATCATAATATTTATTGCGATTGAATCGTGCGATTAAAGTTGTAAAACAATAAACCACATAAAATCACATAACACATAAACATCATATAATCCAATATTCAAATCATGCTAGGCACATAAACAATTTATATACTCACAACATGATTATGTATTGAAATAATCAAATGAACGGGGCTCTGATACCACTGTTGGGTTTCGTAGTCACATGCGCAGCGGAATTAAGCATTTAAAATTTAATGAAACCCAAAGCCCATAGATCCATTCATATGATTAAGTCAAATACAACATAATGAATACTAGAATACTAACCCTTGATGCCTTTGATTTTGCAACCTTGAATTCGATGGAGGCTTGAAATCTTGATCATGAACAAAGCAAGAATCACGAACTATGAAGATGATAAGTTTCACCCTCTAGCGGTATCCACACTTCGAACGAATATCAAAGTAACTTCTTTGATCTTGGTTGCTAGACCAAATTGTGAAACACTTTTTCAAAATCAAAAGAACTATATGGAATTTATTTTGTGTATTATTTTGTTCTTCAACCAAGAATGTCTTAGAACAAAATAAACCCTCTCTCAAACTCTTTGAGACTCACAAAATCATTAGCATTGAGTGCTGGCCGAATTTGGTCTTTTATACACAAGCATAACCTATTCCAAATAGGAAACTTGTGTCAAAATCCGTCCAAAATTCGTTTCCTAATCAAATTAGGAATCTGCCACCCGACAGCACTGTGCGGCCGCCCAAAACCCTCTGTGCGGTCGCACAACTATCTAAAGCAAAACTGGTACAAAACTAAGATAATTGTGCGGCCGCCCAGTCCATACTGTGCGGTCGCCCACTTCCCAGGATGTCCAAAATTTCCAAAATTCCAATGTAGTCCTTTTAAAGATTCGTTCTATTGTGTGTGACCCTCTAGGATTATACTAAGTTGGCAATGGGCTCAAACATGATCCCATAAGATATGATTAGGTTCTAGCAAACCCTCATACCTACCCAAATAGTATAACTAGATACAAGTTCGCATTCCTTTAGAATATGTCATAATCCTTTTGTCCACGATGTCATTGAACACAAGTCATGGTCAACAAGTCAACTTGTATTGTTCAATACTTTTTCTCGATCCCGAATATGTTGATAGTCCAAATGACATTGATCCAATCAATCCATTTGAGTTTGGCCAAACATTTCACCAACATCATTCCTTCGAGGGGCCCAAGCTTGACATCTCTCCGAAGAGGGACAAATCCATTTGGCTTATTATTCTTCCCTACGTGAATCCAATCATGCCAATCATACCCTTTATAACTACCGTGTTAAGGTAGCGTTTGAATATGTCAAACATAATGTTCATCAAGTGGAAGACTATAATAACTTCATGTCTAAGGATTCAAATGACATAACTAATATGAGATTTATATATGACATCGACCATGACATAAATCTCATACCGCGGGTCATGTCCAGTACCTTGTTCCAAACAAGTACCCATAAATCTAACATGATCATCCCATGATCATTTAGCCTTTATACTAGTGCTTAAGAAGCTCTAGGGACGGAGATTATTATAAGCAAACATGAGCCATAATAATAATCCTATTATCTCTTTATTATCATGATAACTTACAACGTTCAACAAACGTGCCTAGGGCACCAACACCAACAATGTGTGCCTTGCGTGGATGGGATTAAACGCCAAGTTCTTGATGAGGGCCACAAGTCGAGATATACTATTCATCCCGGGAGCACGAAAATGTATCAGAATTTGAAGCAACACTTTTGGTGGAACAATATGAAGAGAGAGATAGCGGATTATGTATCTAAATGTTTGACATGTCAACAAGTGAAAGCTGAACATCAAAGGCCTGCGGGGTTACTTCAACCGTTAGAGATTCCGGAATGGAAGTGAGAACATGTTACTATGGATTTTGTGACGGGATTACCTCGCACTCGAAGAAGGTTTGATGCAGTTTGGGTGGTTGTGGATAGATTGACCAAGTCTTCTCATTTTCTACCTATTGAGATTAGTTACTCGATGGAAAGGCTTGCAACATTGTATATAAATGAGATTGCATGGCGTCCCGGTGAGTATTGTGTCTGACCGTGACCCTAGATTTACATCTCGATTTTGGCAAGCGTTTCAGAAGGCTTTGGATTCAGAGTTGAAATTCAGTACAGCTTTTCATCCCCAGACAGACGGGCAGTCAGAGAGGACTATTCAGATTCTCGAGGATATGTTGCGAGCTTGCTCAGTTGATTTTTCAGATTCTTGGGATTCTCATTTACCTCTCGTGGAATTTGCCTATAACAACAGTTTTCAGTCAAGTATTGGGATGGCCCCGTATGAAGCTTTGTATGGGAGGAAATGTCAGTCTCCGATTTGTTGGGATGAAGTGGGAGAAGCAAAAATTTGGGGTATAGACATGGTGAACAAATCAGTTGAGGAAGTTAAACTTATTCGGGATCGTTTGAGTACGGCTCAGAGTAGACAGAAAAGTTATGCCGATCACCGGAGGCGAGATCTCGAGTTTGAAAAGGGTGACTTTGTGTTTTTGAAGGTTTCACCTAAAGTGGGGATTCGAAGGTACGGGAAGAAAGGCAAGTTAGCACCGAGGTACATTGGCCCATTCGAGATTCTGAGTAGAGTTGGTGATAGAGCGTATCGTCTTGCGTTACCTCATTCTCTTGATAAGATCCATAATGTTTTTCATGTCTCGATGCTTCGGAAGTATGTGTATGATCCTTCTCATGTCCTATCCGAGGTTCCCGAGGATATTGAACCGAGTATGTCCTACGAGGAGCATCCGGTCCAAATTATTGATTCGAAAGTTCAAGAGTTGCGAACTAAGAGTATTCCCCTTGTTCGAGTTGTGTGGAGAAATCATAACGTGGAAGAGTCGACTTGGGAGCTTCGGGAGGAGATCGAGAGGAAGTACCCTTGGTTGTTTGAGGGTTGAGGTAAGCAATCCTAAAATTCGGGTCGAATTTTCTTTAAGGGGGAGTGAGTGTAACGACCCCAAAATCCGTTTTATTTATTTTAATATTTATTTTATATTTTGATAAATTTTAATTTAAAATTATGTGTGCATTTTATGTGTTGCATCATCTTATATGAATTTGCACATTTTAATTGATTATTTGTGTTAGTTAAAATGTTAGTAGTAAAGTTTATTTGGGGAGTTAAGTGATTAGTGGGAAATATTGGGGGCTTAATTGCTAAAAGGGAAACTTGGGTGATTTAATTGTGAACTTGGGATAAAAAAACTAGTTGATCATCACCTCTTCATCCCTCCCTCCCCTTAGTTTGCACACCATCACTTTCCTAATCATTTCCAGAGAGTTGCCATTGTTGAAGAGGTAGAAGAAAGAAGCTAGGTAAGTTTTGGTTTTGTTAATTTTCCCTATTTTTATTTACTACTCCATTTCCAAATCTAAAAATATATAAATGATCAGGGCGTTGAATAGAGTACATCTACCGATCAATATTATTTTTCTTGACATCTTTTCCGGAAAATAGGTAAGTTACTAATCCCCCTTTAAATGTTAATGGTCATAAGTATGCTTTATATGCTTTATATGTGATAAAACAATGTTTTGGTATGTTTTATTTATACTTGTAATTTTGGGACAAAGGGAGTAGTATGAAATGGTTATTGTTGGTGTTAGTATTGTTCTTAGGCCAAGTTTTAGCCTTTGTGTAAGTTGAAATGTTAAGAGTTATAAGTATTGGTGATTTTGGGTTGTGAAACAAAAGGAGTGAAATTTGGTTTAGATTTTAGGCCTGCCGGGTGATGTGGGCGGCCGCCCAAAAATGGGCGTGCGGCCGCACATCTATCTGAAGGGTTTTCTTCTTGGGACAAAGCATTTTGGGCGGCCGCACAGCCCTGTTTGGGCGACCGCCCAGTTGTCTGAAAAAGTTGAGAGTTTTCAAATCAAGGGATTTAGAGGTCAATCTTGGTCTAGTTTTTGGGTAGTGTCCTAAAGTACATAGATGATTGTTGTGGATCACTAAAGTGGTAGAATTGGTTCCTTTGTGAACACAAGTGTTGTGAAATGTGAGTAATGGATTAAGTGAGCATTTTTGAACACTTTGTGATGTGTTGAATGATTCATCTTCTTGATGTGTTTGGCATGATTCCCTACATTGGAATCATTGTCCCTGGTTGTTGTTTAAGCAAGTATTTCTATGTGGTGCTTGCGTGTAAAGTCCAGCTGGTACTTTTGTGTGTGTTGGGCAGTGATAGGGATTATAATTGTCTCCGAGCCAAGTACATTATAAGGCTCCTATCATTGGTTTCCCATTTTTAACCCCCTTCCTTAGGCCAAAGGTTGGGCACTTTGGGTTATGACTTTGTGTCATTTTCCCCCCGTTGTTGTTGTTGTTGTTGTTTGGTTCCGGAACCCGTTTCAGCTCTTCGATGCTGCTCAGTTGATGCCTCTCAGATGGCTATTGTTTGGTTTGAGAACCTTGGCTCAGTATCCATGTATGAGTGTTCATTTCCGCTTTATGTGTGGCATGATGAGTTGGTCGTTATTTCCAACCGGTATGGGACGGTTGGCGATAGGGAGCCTCTCATATTAGGTGCTATGTGCTATATGATCATTTGTGGCATTGTTCCTTTATGTTTATCATATTAGCATGGAATGTAGTTGCATTTTAGTAACTTACTGAGATTTATTCTCACCCTTATTTGTTTACTGTTTTAGATAAGAAGGAGCCCAGGGGGTAGTTCACACACTCAGGGAGGACGTCGAGGAGATCTTTGGGTAAGACATTTTGGGAAGTGTTGTGTAAGTAAAGGATACATTATGTAAATGTAATACCTTTTGGGTAGTGTACCCGTGACTCCGTTGTGGTATCATCTCCTTTAGTAGATGTTCGTGTTTGTAAATAAGTAAGTAAGTGAAGTTGTAGCCAAGTGGCTTAGTACTTGTTTGTGAAAGTTGTTTTGTGACTTGAAGTCATGTTTTAGTATCAAGTTGGTTGTGTGAACCTTTTTATAGAAAGTATATTTCGAAAATTTTCTTAAAAATTTTTTATGACGTCTTCCGTGCGTGTCCCGGACGTGGGGCCAAGTAGGACCACGGGTCGGGGCGCGACAGTTGGTATTAGAGCATTTGGGATGATTAGTGATATCTTGTATATTATTTTAGAGATGTAAACTGTGATATTTGTGATAGTTATGGAATTTAGAATTTTTCGGGGTGTTACACTTATTTATTGTTGTATACCAATTGTACCCTTATTAATGATAAGGACTATCTCTTGCACAAGCATTTAATGTAAGATATCAGAAGGAACAGTTTTGGGAAATTATTTGCATTACTTTATTCAATTGAATTGTATTACAATGTACACCCTAATATATATACACGAGACTTGGAATACAAGTAAGGTATTGTATGCTAATAAGGAAACTAGAATCGGAGAAGAATTAGGAAACATTTTCTTCTCTAACATGCCCCCGCAAGATGGACGACCTAGGAGTGAGACCAATCTTGATCATTAATTCTTGGAACCTGGCGCGAAGCAATGGCTTGGTGAGAGCATCGGCGAGTTGATCATGACTGGAGATGAAGGAAACTCGCAACTGATTCTTCTGAACTAACTCTCGAACAAAATGATAGTCTAAACCCAAATGTTTCATCCGAGAATGAAAGCGAGGATTCGCAGCAACATACGTGGCGCCCAAATTATCACAGTAAATAAAAGGAGTATCAGAAGGTGCGGATGCCAACTCTCGAAGCAAATTCTGAAGCCAAACTACTTCGGCTGTAGTAGAGGCTACTGCACGATATTCAGCCTCTGTAGAAGAGCGGGCTAAAGTACGTTGTTTACGGGAACTCCAAGAAATAGCATTTTTACCCAAATAAATAATATATCCCGTAGTGGATGTGTAAGTATCCATATCACCGGCCCAATCAGCATCAGTAAAGGCATTGAGAGTAAGTGGAGAATCACGACGAATGAGCAAGCTGTGAGAAGCAGTACCTGCCAAATAACGGAGGAGACGTTTTAAGGCAAGATAATGTTCCTCGGTTGGTTTGTGCATGAAGTGAGAAAGATGGTTGACGGGGAAGGAGATGTCAAGTCTGGTCAATGCAAGGTATTGTAAGGCGCCGACAAGCGTGCGAAAACTGGTGGGATCAGCAAGTGGGGTGCCACGGTTGACGGACAGTGGGGGTTGCGGAGTCATTGGAGTCGGCATTGGATTGGCGTCATCCATGTGAGCTCGATGTAGTAGATCAAGGACGTACTTTTGTTGACTTAACAGAACACCATCGGCATGAGGGAGAACCTCTACTCCAAGAAAATAAGACAAGGTGCCCATATCCTTGAGAGAAAACTTGTCTGAGAATTGTAGGCGGGGTTGGGGTGAAATGTGGTGACAGCAGGTTTCGCTGCTTCGGTGGCGGTGGCTGCAGCGGCTGGGATGGTGGTGGTTAGGGTTTCGGTGGGTTGGGTAAGGGTGCCATTCGAGTATTGGTAGAGATCAAGACCTTGGAGGGTGGTTTTAATCTGAGATTTCCATGCGATATAGTTTGTGGGTGTGAGTTTTAATACTTGGGAGAGGGAGACAACAATCAAAGGTGTATTGGGATCACCGAAATTTGGGAGGAGGAAAAGCTCGGAGGAGGCGGCCATTGGTGGCGGCGCTAGAGGAGGTGAAGCCGGCGGCTAGGGTTAAGAAAAATAGGATCTTAGCTCTGATACCGTGTAAGATATAAGAAGGAACATTTTTGGGAAATTATTTGCATTACTTTATTCAATTGAATTGTATTACAATGTACACCCTAATATATATACACGAGACTTGGAATACAAGTAAGGTATTGTATGCTAATAAGGAAACTAGAATCGGAGAAGAATTAGGAAACAATTTCTTCTCTAACATTTAATAGTAGAGCTGTCAATTCGGGAAAACGGGACAGGACGGGACGAAACTATGAAATCCCGTAATATTACGGGACGGGACGTCCCAAATTCTCCCCGGGACGGAAAATCCTCGTCCCGTCCCATCCTACTTCGGGACGCGGGACAAACGCGGGACAAGAAGACGCTAATATTATAAAACTAAAATCTAACTAAGATGATGGCAAAACATTAAATTTAAAACATAAGATTAATCTTTTACAATCCAACATGATCAAAACTTTTTATTTCATAAAATAGCTTAATCAACACAAAAAAAAAATATGGATAGTTGAAAGAAAAACTAAAAATTAAGTGCTAAAATATCTTTGAGGTTAAAAAAATAATATTAAAATTAAAATTAAAATTAAAAAAATGCGGGACGTCCCGTCCCATCCCGTACCGTCCCGCTTTGTCCCGCGTCCCAAACGGGATGTCCCAAATAGGCCCGCTTTTATACGGGATTAGAATATACTATCCCATCCCGTCCCATTTATATGGCGGGACGGGACGTCCCGATGGGACGATCCCAAATTGACGGCTCTATTTAATAGTCTATGTAGTTGGATTACTTTAGGGGTATATAAGACATTTTCACATACATTAATTGCATTTCTTAAGATGTGTGAAAGTGTCTAAAACGATATCTATTTTGAGACGGAGGGAGTAATAGTTATTTTTTCTTTCTTTTTAATGAAGAATTCTTATGTTCTTTTAAGAAAATGAAATCTTAGTATAAAGGTCAAGATACACTCCATCCGTTATACTCCTTCAGTCCCAAAACAAACTAGCCCATTTTCTCTCTCATTCTCGCTCACACCATCTGCTTTTACAACATTTTTTCTTAATTTCCGTTTCTAACATTCTACGAGTAGTTTGTTATTCGAAGGAAGGAGTATGTTATGAGCCGGCTTCCCCTTTTTTTAATATACAATTGTAAGAGACAACTTTCATAAATTAGGTCATAATTAATTTATTTTTCTCTTTTTTCTTAGTTTAGTGTTCAAAATATATTTTTTTTTTTCATATTGTAAAAATATAATTTAGTACAAATTTTACATAGTATAAAAACATAAAAATATAAAGACAAAAAACTATAGTGAAGTTCCAATTGTATTCATCCATAAAAATAAAAAGGCCTATAATCTTTTTGAACCTGCAGTGCTATAATGAAATTTCTATTTTAATCATTCATGTATTCTTTTAGTAGTTTCAATCGTCCTACTATACATATGTATTCAATTTCATATTATCCCATAACGACATTCAAAATGTTAGATTTTGTTGATAAAATTTGGTAAAACTAACTTGAATTTGCCAAAAGCTAGCGACGTCTCATAAGTTAGATCCCCACCATATTGATTCATGACTCAGATTTTCCATAATCATTTTATGCCAAATACATCACCAAACGTCACAAACGTTTACCAAGCTCAAATAGCACCCTCCGACCGTCTCCTCTTATCAATTTACTATGTTCACCCAACGCAACATTTAACTTTTTTGGACGTCATTAGTTTTTTGACAAAAAAATGTTGATTTTTATAAGTTTCCATGAAGAAAACTATTTTTATAATATCAATAGAGGTAAAAGTAAACCACGTTTATTGTTCTGCATGTCTGATTTAACTCTAACCCCAACACATAAATGGTAAAAATAGATATTCATGTTAATACATTGAGTAAAGAAATGATACCTTTAATAAATGTAACTCCACGTTTATGAAATGGAGTACTTCATCTCTCTCGGAATATATATCTTACTTTTTATTTTTGTTTGTTTAAAATAAATGTCACTTTATAAAAAATAAGGTATAAAGTTTAGTGATCTTCTTATACTATCCATTTTAATAAGCACAAGCATTATATGCTATAAAAGGTGTCACTCTACGCATATAAATGAGACAATAAATTAAGTAAATACAACTAAAAGCTAAAAATACACTGGGGCACGAAACTAGTCCAATAGGCTGTCGTAGCGTGAAATCATTTTACTCCCCCAAGTTGAAACTTGGACTTTTATTATTTTCTTTAAAAAAAAAAAAAAAAAAAAATGGACAGGTAAGAATGTCACCAACATAACTTTAACTTGTGAACAAGAATATTGAAACTGGCTAACTTTTACAGACAGCATCTTGCCATTCACATTGTCCAATTTTCCAACACCAAGAAAGAAAAAGAACACCATTCTTAGTCGTTAAGCCACAAATTTTGGAGGGGTCAAATTTATTTAGAAATAAATATTATAATCACGCATCCAAATTTATCACAGCAGGGGTCAAGATACTTATATACTCCATCCGTCCCAAAATGATCTTCATGTTTGACTATTCAAACTTTTTAAGGATATAAGCATTTGCTTCACTAGCAATGTTGTGTTTATACACCTTTTAAGCCTAAATTATCGAAATGAGAAGAACTTTTTGGGACAATGAAAATGGCAAATGAAAAGATCATTTTGACTATTTAAGGATATGAACACTTGATTCACTAGTCATATTTTGTTTGGGCACTTCTAAGCTTAGATAGTAGAAATGTGAAGAATTTTTTGGGATAATGAAAAATGTCAAATGAGAAGATCATTTTTGGACGGAGGGAGTATTTACTTAAAATTAGAGGGTTAAAGTTATTACATTATTTGTTTTAATAATAACATATCATTTTCAGAAAATTTGAAGCTACAACAATATTATGAACAACTTTTTATGGTTGAAGGGGCTTAAGTGTGTCCCTAAGTATTTCATACTCTATCTGTTCCATAACAATGTGCATAGTTTGGTTTTTTTTTTTCAATTGAGTCAATTTTTAAACATAACTTTATGGATATCTAAAATATATTTGCAATTTTTTTAAAAAAAATTATTGTTAGTAATTTTAATGGTGAAAAGATAACAATTTTTGGAATTATATATATAAAGATATCTAGATATTTCATTAAATGATGGTCAAATATCGATTCAATTGACAAAAAAAAAAAACAATTTGTGCACACTGTTAAAGGACGTAGGAAAAGTATTTCCTAAATGAATGTGTTTGGTCCTCAAAAGAATGATTCAGTGGTAAAGTCAAACTTCACACACTGTGAATTTTAAGGTTCTGATCCTTCTCTTTACCCACAAGTTTGCCTCCTAATAAAAAGAATATATAAAACTATATTTGTGAAAAATGAATGTGTTTGTGTTTCCTTGCCTTTAGATATGACTAGGAAATGGTTGATTTCATAAATATGAATTACATACTTGACTGAAGTTAAATTAAGCCTCCTCACTAAACTGCTCCAAAGAATAAAGATGTCAACATTGTTCAAAATAGAAAAAACTTGCTTAAACAAATTAAAGTCAACCAAATCAAGTTGTCTGATAAGCTTCTAAATCCTATCCTGATTATTTGTCAAACTAAAGACTGGTTCACTTTATGCTCCTTTCCTTTTCAACTAAGACTAAGAATCTTTAACTTCGAGTCGATCGGGCTACGTACGGTTATTAAACCGTGTGACAGATTTTTTATCAGTCGTTAGATAGAGATTGAAGGATAGGATGATATTACTTTTGACATGGCAAATGAGAAAATCATTTTGGGACTGAGGGAGTACATAATATATTCACTTATAATCAAGCCTATAGATACTTCCATTGTAGGAGGAGCATTCCATATGTCAAGAACCCTAATTGTATTTAAATAAATGCACAAACATGGGAAGTGGAGTAATCAAACATGTCCAAGTACAGATCCCTTATTAAACCCTTTTCTTCAGATAATATATTTTTTTTAGTCTCACTTATTTTAAGTGGCCTTAATCTAAAAACGGATAAGAAACTTATTATAATCCAAAGATTTAATGTTTTATTTTATTTTATTTTATTTTTTACTTTTCATGAAATATTTGTATTCTTGCCTTTATTAACGTCAACAAATTATTTCCAGATTGGATATGTTTGTGTAGGACCACTCTCACGTGAAGCCCACATTTAATTGGGTCAAATGTAAAATATAAAATGCCACATATGCAGATAATATGTTAGCAACGTTGCGTTTTGCGCCCCTAAGGTTAAAGTGTTTATACATATCACCCTCCATTATTATATTTCCTTTCAATTTGGTCCCCTTTTAAGCTGCAGCGTCTGTTCTGTGGGTTAGTGAAGTTGTTATACTGGATGACATAAACTGTATCTTCATTTTATTGACGATCTCTAATTTAGCGACAGACCGGAGTGTGTAATTCCAAATCACCACTCGATCTCAAGTATTTTTAGCTATACATCTTCAAATTAAAGGCGGAAATTTGGGGTTGTGAATCTATTATGGAGTCAAATATTAGAGTGGCTAAACGAACATTTGAACTATTGATCATAATATAAATCCCATATCTTACGCGGTGAATGGTGCTATTTATACACACAAAATCTTTTGAAAAATTATGTTTGTCGTACGTAAATTATAAGCAAGGCCATATTTAAAATTTTAAAATTGTTCGATTGCAGATAAAACTAAATTTTTACTACGTATTTGTTTTAAATAGTTGATGGTATGACTTTCGCAGTTTCGCTATTGAAATTGAAACTGAATTAAAACTGTCAAGTTTTCATATAGTAATTCGATATTTTAATTTATCATGATAGACTGTTTTAAAGCAATAAAATGCGTTAAGTTGAAGCGTTAGTAATCATTAAACTTTACTTAGTTCAAATATATGTAATATATTTATTTTGGGGTAATGGCAGTTTAGGGTCCAAAGTTTAGGGTGTGTGTGCCAATAGGGGTATGATGGATCAATTTTGTCAATTTAGGGTCCAAAGTTGACAACGTTAGTCAATTAAGGGTTTTTGGACTAAATTGTAAAGAAATTCCAGTTAAGTAACAGAAGCACTTAACTGAAGTTTGTTTTGGATGTTCGTCTAGGCTTTATGTCATTTCACACATCCCTTATACAGTAGAACCTAAATTGTCATTTACTTTTATTATTATTTTTTCAAATAATTTTAATTAATTTTAAAATACTAATAAATCAAAAAAAGCAAATAAAAATTAAAGATTTTTTTTTTGGAAACACAAAATAATGAAGTTATAAACAAGGAAAATTATTAATAAATTTAAAAATAATTTTATGAAAAAATGAAATAATTAGAATACTAATATTAATAATGAACAATACTAACCACCACCAAAAAACAAATGTTCGATCCCCACTTTATTCTTTTTTAAAAAAAATAAATGTTTTTTTAATATATTTTTTTACACTTTTTTCTTTTTAAAAATTATACATTTTATTTTATAGTGATTCTAAATAAAAAAATAAAAAAATTATTTTATTTCTTGAAAATGTATTTTAATATCATTTTAATTATTAGTTAATTTAATATAAGAAAATAAAATTTAATATTTAAAAAAATATTATTAATTTTCTTTGTCTGAAATGGCGATATAACCATCCAAATATTCAAAATAAACTCCAGTTAAGTCCACGTGCAAAAACACATTTGACTTAACTGGATTTTGTTAACAGAATCGTTAAAAAACCCTAACCTGCACAAATTTTTGCAACTTTGGACCCTAAATTGAAAAAATTGATACATCATACCCCTATTGGCACACACCCCCTTTGAACCCTAAATTGTCATTTCCCCATTTATTTTTATAAAATAATATTGAATTTATTTAAAAAAAATAACATTTTCTTCTATTTATGATTTACCAGTTCAAATATCAAGTCAGCTGCCACGTCCCTTTCTCTCTATGTCCTCCAAAGTCCAAAGCCGCCGTGAGTACAACTATGGCCCACCTTCCTTCCATAAATAGCATCAAGGAGCATACTCATTATCAAACTCATATCCATTTCCACTCAATTTTCCACCCCTCTCTTTCTAATTGTAGAAACTTTTAATTACTTCACCCCAAATCATGAACCATGATGATCATCATCATCATCATCAAAAACACAACCCACTCAAACACAGCAAAAAACGGCTCACAGAAGACCAAATAAGCCTCCTAGAATCCAGCTTCAACATCAACAAAAAACTCGAGCCGGAACGCAAGCTCCAGCTCTCGAGAGAGCTAGCCATCCCTCCAAGACAAATAGCCATTTGGTACCAAAACAAGCGCGCCCGTTGGAAGAACCAAAGCCTCGAGCTCGACTACAGCGCCCTCCAGCTTCGGCTCGAATCCACATTAGCCGATAAAAATCAGCTCCAGAAAGAGGTGGAGCGGCTCCAGCTCGAGCTGCATCAAGTTCAAGTCCATCTGGCACAAATACAATCTCAGACGCAATCACAATCGCAGTATCCGCTCGTGTCAGCTGTCTCTAATTGTTATGATGAAGTGGGGAGTTCGAGTAATTTTAACGGATCGGATAATCATGTGGATAACAATAATTATAATTGTCGATCTTGGGATATGAATGATGAGGTGTTACAAGTTGAGGAGATGTATGCGGCTTGTTTCATGGGGCAAGTTAATGGTTCGTCTAACTATGTTTGAGTAAGAAATCACGTATACTATAATTAGAAATATTTAAGAATTTTATGTTTTTGGTGTGTTTGATTTTAATATCAATCAATCAATGTTGTTATTTATCAATGTAATTAATTTATAATCCTAGTGCTAAATTATACTCTCTCCGTTTCAAAATATATGTCGCTTTAGACTTTTTCACACATATTAAGAAATGTAATTAATGCATGTTAAAAAGACTCATTTGCCTCTAAATAATTCAACTTTCTAGGTGATTAAATGCTTGCATGAGAGATACTTTCACCATCATTAATAAGGGTATAATTAAGACAAAAGGGTAAAAGTGCATTGATAATAGTAAAGCGATAGATATTTTAAAACAATTTTTTACTCCTAAAGCGACAGATAATTCGAAACGGAATGAGTACTCTTGTTTAATCTGCTGAAGGTAATAGCCTTTAGAGTTAGTTTCAATGTGTGTGAGACATTTCGTATTTTTTTAATACGATTTTTCTGCATTTCTTCAATACATTAAACAAAAACAATTTTGATAAAACATAGTATTTGTCATGTAAGTAAAATAAGATTAAGTAATCAAAACTTGGATATATATTCCCTCAGTTTCAAAATATATTTATGAAAATAATCAAATTCATTTTTTTAATTAATAAAAATTTATAAAAATGAAAGTAAAAAATGGACATTTTGACGAGACTTTGATGGGACTGAGGAAGTATTTTTACGTTATTTTAAGTAACCGATTATTTCTTGTATCTCTATCAACTGCCTTATTTAAATTGTAACATGTGCCTTTAGGGCACACGTTCGAAAAACTGTTTTACTAATTACTCCACCCATCTCGTAAGTACCTTCTTGAAAAGTCAACTTATCATTAAAAAGAAAGTTCAACTTAAGGAAGTTTGACATCCCACTTTCTTGAATTTCTACTCAAAGCAGATCTATTTAATTAGTTAGGTGTGAGTTGAAGGTAGCCATGTGGTACGACTAAATTGCTAATGAAACTCGACAAACCATGCTCCTATCGTTTTCAACTTTACTTCACTCGGTTCATGTTTTCATTCTTGTGTAGTAGTAATACTTAGTTTGCCATTTTTTTAATGAAATTATTTAATTAAGTCAAGATAACATCGTTTTTCAGTTTTTTCAGTTGAAGTACTTCAACAGTTCTGCGTTTTTCAGTTGAAGTACTTCAACGGTTCTATGTGAAGATTCATGGGAATCAGACGGCTGTCAGTAATTCCGTAAAACTTTTAAAGAATGATGTAAATAAAAAAAGATTTGTTAATAATGTTGGTATGATTAAAATTGGCAAAAATAAATCACCTTATAATGGTGAAAACAAACAAAAATTTTGAACTATAATTAAAGTTATTTTTAAATATTTTAATAAAATTTAATAATTATTATTAAGGCACCATTATATATACTATCAATACTTGATTTTTAATTTTCATTAAAAAAAATAAAAATAACTTAAATTATTGCTTAAAATTTATTTTATATTAATAAAAAAAAAGGATATACTCTATTTGTCTCGAAAAGATAGTCCTTTTTTTGTTGTTACTACTAAAGAACTTTGAGCAATAATTAATGCTATTTTTAATTATTCTAATAAAATTTGAAAAATTGCTATTGATACAACCATTATAAATACTATAAATGACAATTTTTAGATTTATTATAAAATAACTAAAAGCATCTTTAATTATTGCTCAAATTTTCTTCGTAGTAACAAAAAAAAAGTATTTTTTCGTAATAGAGTGAGTATTACCTTTTTGGGACAGAGATACTCCCTCCGTCCCCAAATGATCTTCTCATTTGATTATTCAAACTTTTTAAGGATATGAACAATTGCTTCATTAGTCAAGTTTTGTTTATGTACTTTTAAGATTAAATTGTATAAATGAATAAAAAATGGGACACTAAAAAATGACAAATGAGGATATCAATTTGGGACGGAGGGAGCACCTTTTATCCAATATCACGTGGTAGTAAAAGTAAGCCAGCCAAGTCTTGAACCCTAGAAAGAAGAAAAAGACTACCAAGTCCAACTCGGTCATGGAAATAAATGGAATCATTTCTTGTCATCTGGAGTACACAAGAAGCAATCAACTGGTCAACCTTCAATACGTGACGTAAAAAATCTAAAAAGCCACTGGAGTGGAGTACTATACAAAGCTCTCCGCTCAAATTGGGCAGCCAATTTGGAAAAAAATTAGTCACGCCGCCGGCCCATCTTCCCACCATTTTTGGGCATCCCAGTATAAATGACAGCTCCCCCCTCCCCCACCCCGCGCAAGTTGGGCTAATGATGGTGGACCACCGACTGCTGCATTAGGCAATCGTTGCTGCTGCGTTGAAGTACGGAGTTGATCATCAGTTTTCATGAGTTATGTTGTCACGATTAATTAGCCAATATGTTGAGATCTCATATGAAGACTAATTAATCTTAATCAAATCCACTAATTTCTGCTATACCAAAACCTCGTGACACTATTGTAAGGACATGGCTTACAACACAAGTCATTTAGACTTCTATTCATAAAGTTATGATTATAATATTAAATTATAAAGTATAGTTGATAATAAAATGTGTAGAATTCCTGGATATATATTACCTAATTGTGATGGGCAAAAGGGTAATTTATTATCATAAAGCTTGAAAGGGTGTTGTCCCTAAATGAAATGTCACCAAGTCTACTATATAAAAGGCTTTCCATCAACCCTTTAGACTACTCCATTATTCATTAGTACTCTCTCCATAAATCTTCATTAAGTGTTAAAGAAGTAAAGAGGAAAGACATTTATCATTTAGAAGAGCATTCTCCCTACATCTTCTTCTTATTCATTTCTCCCTACATCATCCATGGATTCAACAGGTATTGTTCTTAAACGCTTCCGCTTCATCTCTTCCTCAATCCTATTATAAAGTGAGTGTGGCATTCAGGGATTAAAATTGTTCCAACAATTGGTATCAGAGCCCCGCTCATCTTTAGTTTAAGTTTGAGTTCTTGTTTTAAGAAAAAGCTTTATGCTTTAACTATGATTCATTTTTCCTAATGAATCTTAAGGTATTTGATGTTGATTAAGGACTCTAATTCGTTCATAGAGCACTGATAATCATCATCTAAAATTCAGAAAAATGTTTGAAAGTTTTGTTATTTAAAAATGGTTCTTGTGAGACTATCCCTTCATAACATGGTTTTATGTCTAAGTGCATACCATGTGGATCTACTCACTTGATTCCACTAAATTTTAAAGCAAGATTATCCCTATATAACGTGGTTTTATGTTTTAAGGACATGCCATGTGGGTCTACTTGCAATTCATTTATTTTGGGAAAGTTTGAACAAAATTCAGAAGTGCAGAAATCGTCTTGCTCGGCCGAGTCCTTTGTTTAGAGCGGCCGAGCGTATGACAAGGCGCGAACTGCTCGGCCGACTCTTGGGATCTGCTCGGCCGAGCACATGAACAGGCACCAAAATGGCATAAGGCAATTGTTTCTGATTAAGGTGCTCGGCCGAGCACATCATAAGACTCGGCCGAGCATTTTGTTTAGAGCGGCCGAGCATAATGTGACAAATTGACCAAAACATTCTGATTAAAGGTGCTCGGCCGAGCACATCACATGACTCGGCCGATCAGCTCGGTCGAGCGTTTTGTTTAGAGCGGCCGAGCAGTTACTGTTCACAGGTTTTGGACTTTTCTAAGTTTGCACTATTTTGTTTTTTCCCTTGGAACAAAACCTACATTATTTCAAACCTAAAAAGTTATGATTAACTATATGCTTTGACAATTTTATTCATTGTTTAAATAATATTATCGCCTAAGTGATTTACTTTATTTAAACCCTTAAATTGTAAAGTGTTGGATGTTTAAGTTAATATGTGAATGACTTGAATTTTCCAAAGAAGATCTTGACATTTGACTAAACTTAGGCATTCATGTGGTAACAAATAAAATGAACATTAGGATATTTTCTTAGGTACTTATGTCGGCCCAAAGGAAGATTAAGTATTTATTAAAATATAAGTTCAAATTACTTGTTACCTAAGGCAATCATTTATGAGTCAACTCGCAATCCAAAGATTAGTTTTGATGTCATGTTGATTGTCTTATTGATGGATTTCGTTGATATAATTAATCATTTTTTCATTTTGTAGTTTCTTATTCATGTTTTTGTTTTCATTCTTTTTGTTCTCAAAACCCAACAGATTTACTTATTGCTTCGTCCGTAATAACTGCTATGAGTACAGTACCGATGCTAAATAGGACTAATTTTAAAACTTGGAAAAATAAATTGATGATGATCTTAGGCTATATGGACATAGATCATGCATTAAGGGAACCGTTTCCTCTTCCTCTCTCTGGTGAAAGCACTCAAGAAGATTGCTTAAATGAGGAGAAGTGGAAACGCTCCAACCGTGTGAGCCTAATGATCATGAATATAGTTGTCCCGGAGACCATTTTGACCGGTGTCTCCAGGGAGGTTGATGCTAAAACATTCCATGATATGATTGAGGGATGTTTGGCATCTACCTCTTCTCACGGGACAAAAAGAAGAGGGGAAGGACATTGCGGTTGCAAGTAAAAAGAAGCGTAAGGGATCATCCAATGATCATAAAGAAAATAAATGCTTCTTTTGCAAGGACCTTACACACATGAAGTTCTACTGCCCTAAGTATCACGCTTGGTGTGCTAAGAAATGTATGTCATTTGGTCTTGTTTGTATTGTATTAAGGCTAAATTTGGTTTCAATCCCTACATATACATGGTGGTTGATTTTGGTGCAACAATCACATAAGTATGTTTGTGTAGGATTGCCTGAGTTACCGAAGAACCAGTAAAGATGAGAGATTCATCTATATGGGAGCTGGGAATCCGGTTGAAGTTTTAGGCATAAGGACTCTTTTTCAATTATTGTTAAGTACTAAGTATTGTTTGTATAAATAATACATTTTGTTGTACCGTCATTTGAACGGAATTTAATATATATATATATATATATATATATATATATATATATATCACAATATTGAATAAAGAAGGTTATTTTGTTCATTTTGTGATCTTTATTTTTTAAATTCCAAGGTTGTTGGTACTAGTACTTTGTCAAGTATTCTTTATTTACTCGACATTATTTAAACAATAAATATGTCCCTTAATAATAAAACCAAAACTAGAAAGCAAAAGTTATCAAGTAAATTTTATTTTCATTAATACATAGGCATTTGAGTCATATTTCCAAGAGAAAATTGATAAGCTTATGTTGAAGGAAAATCTTAAACAAACTTGATAATTTGAAAATACTTTTGCATTAAATGCCTTAAAGTAAATTTACAAACATTATAGTATTCTCGAGAGCATCAAGTGTCTCAATGAACTAATGCATTCAGATATTTGTAGGCCATTAATTATTCCTTCATGGAAAAGGTCAACAATAGTTATTATGTTCAAAATGAATAACTCTTAGTTTGAATACATCTATTTGCTTCATAAAATATTGAGTTTGGACGTTGTAAAAGTCTTATAAAGACAAAGTTGGAAATCAACTTTGAAGACTATTAAGAACATTAGGGTCATTCATGATGGTGTATACATCTTTGGAATGATTGTTAAAAGGAACAACGTCTAGGTCCTTTTTACTCGCTATTTTGAAAGAGTGTGGGATTATCTCTCTCTACATTGAGCCGGGTACGCCTAGCATGAATATTGTAATAGAGACATATTGAAATCCTTAAGGATATGGTAATAAGTATGTTTTATACTTCTCTTACCTCACTCATTATGGGCGATACTTTAAAGCCGCAACCTTTATTCTCATTAAAGCTCCCTCTAAGGCTACTAATATAAACCTTAATGATTTAAGGACGCGTTCCTTATTCGTCCTTAAATCATATTCATTTATGGGGTTGTCTAGCATAAGGATAGACTTTATAAGTCTACTAAGGGCAAGTTGGACGTAAGATTATTAGTAGTTATTCATGGGGTAAGCCGAGAGAACTAGGGGATATATATAAATTTTTCAACCCGAAAATTAGAATATTTTGAAAAACGAGAAATGCTAGGTTCTTTTAAGGATGTTGAATTTAGTGGGAGAATTTGGAGTAATATTTTGAATTTGAAAAGGAAGGGGAATTCATTTGTATGGAATCCATTTATATACCACTTCCCATAGTTCCAATTGGATATCAAGTTTTGAACTTGACATTCAAGAAGAACATACAATTCAAAATAAATATGATTTCCCTATAAATATTGAACAACATGAAAATGTTGATCATAAGAAGGAAATTCAACAACCTCAAAATTAGTAAGAACCGGTGCCCTTATAGAGATCAAATAGAGTAAGAAGGAATGCAATTCTGGATATTCATTAAGTGTATCTTGTCGAGAATAAAGGACACTTAGGTATAGTGGGTGATAATCTATTTATCTTCCATAAAACCATCAATAGTCCTAATTCTCATAAGAAGATTAATGCCATTAATAAAGAGTTACAATATTTTGAAAGATAACAACGTTTGGGATCTTATTTTATTACATAAGGATGTGAAACCTATAAATGGGTCTCTAAGACCTAAAAGGATTCACAAAGTAATGTTGAAAGATATAAAACCCATCCAGTTGCTAAAGATTTTAACTCATAAGAAAGGTATTGATTATAAAGAAAGAAACACTTTTCCGATATCTTCTAAAAGCTCCTTAGGATCATTATGGCACTAGTAGCACCGTTGATCTTAAGCTTCATTAAATGGATATTAGAGAAATCTTTTCTTAATGGAGACATTAAGGAAACTATCTATATGGAGAAATTCATTTATGAACTTAAGTAAAACTTCTCATTAATGGTATTTAGAATTTAACCAAGTTATTCTTTCATTTGTTTTGAAATGAATCTTGGTAAATATTAAGTATACCATAAGTTCAGTGGGAGTAAATTTATAATTTTGGTCTTATATGTGGATGATATTTTACTTGCTAGTAATGATATGAACCTTATTAAGGAAACTAAGAAACTTCTTATTTGAAATGAAAGATCTTGGTAAGGCATCTTTGTATTAAGAATCCAAATTCACCGTGATCGCTCACGAGATGTTTTAGGATTATCACAAAAGGCTATATGGAAAGGTATTACAAAAGGTTTAGCATGCAAAAATGTAAACCACATGACACCCCTAATTTTAAAGGAGACATTCTTAGTCTCAAACAGTGTCCTAAAAGTAAATTTTGAATTCAAGTATATGGAAAATTCCTTCTTTACATCAGCAGTAGGAAGCTTAATGTATATGTATATCTTACATTTAATGTTGGGATGCTTTGTCAATACCAAAGCAATCCGGAAAAACATTAAGTAGCAGCCAAAAGAATGATAGAAGTATTTACAAAACACTAAAGAACTACATGCCTATGTTTTGAAGTCGGATCATCTTGAGATCATTAGGTATTCCGACATTAGTTAAATATATGGCTGCATATGTTTTAATGGACTGTAATTTGTCAAAACAAGTGTCGAAAGACCAATTAAGAAATGACTATCAGGTAGCAGTTTTGTACTCTAACAAGAGTTTATGGATTTAGACATTAATTATCTTGTTATAAAGAAAAGGGTACAACATGAACGAAAGGGATACAACTTATAGAAACAAACTCTATTTAGAGGATCCATTTATGAAAGAGTTATCATCTTCAGTGTTTCACGAGCATGTTGCTCATATGGGTGTAACAACTTTTGATAACATTTAGTATAGTGGGAGTTTGTGTTGTTCTTTCATTAATTGTTCTATTATTTAAAGTTTTGATCTCATTTGGTTAAGTTGGACTAGTTGGAAGAATATGTATATATTCATTATGATTCCATGCTACACATCTATACTTTTGATCTATGTCATTTAGTTAGACTTGTATACGTGATTATTGTGGGTTTAGTTTCGAATCAATTACAACGACTGCCCCTTTAGTCCTATACTTGTATGGCTAATGGACGAGATTGTTATAAATGACAATAAAGTGCGCACATTAGGGTTGTCATTTGTGTTATGTTCATAATTTAAAGGAAGGACTTTGTTTTGCAACCCAAGTGGGAGATTGTAAGGACATGGCTTGCAACACAAGTCATTTAGACTTCTATTCATAAAGTTATGATTATAATATTAAATTATAAAGTATAGTTGATAATAAAATGTGTAGAATTTCTGGATATATATTACCTAATTGTGATGGGCAAAAGGGTAATTTATTATCATAAAGCTTGAAAGGGTGTGGTCCCTAAATGAAATGTCACCAAGTCTACTATATAAAAGGCTTTCCATCAACCCTTTAGACTACTCCATTATTCATTAGTACTCTCTCCATAAATCTTCATTAAGTGTTAAAGAAGTAAAGAGGAAAGACATTTATCATTTAGAAGAGCATTCTCCCTACATCTTCTTCTTATTCATTTCTCCCTATATCATCCATGGATTCAACAGATATATATTTTATCGCTTCCGCTTCATCTCTTCCTCAATCCTATTCTAAAGTGAGTGTGGCATTCAGGGATTAAAATTGTTCCAACAACTATGACTAAGCTGGTGGTATGTACCTACATGGACTATGGACACATGAAAACAATAGCATTAATTTCTGTTTGTTGAGGTCTTTTTCTGGAGGTTTTCTTTGAAGTCAATCACTCGGACCTCTTTCATGGATTTGATCTAGTTCTTCAAAATTAAATGTCATCACCCTTCAATTTCGTGTCTTAATGTAGAAGGAGTCTATTTCTTCTAGTAGTAAATTAGTAGAAGCTTGAACTAGCTTACTCAGCTTCTCACGCACTTTATGCTGATTCAAAATTTAAAAGGTTTTCGAGTGAGATAGAAGGTCACATGCCTAAGGCATTTTTTGGCAATTGAAACCTTAGGGATAAATTTTTGTATTACCTCAATCTCAAAATGAATGTCTAAAAAGTTAAATTTATTCTTAATTAAAAGCAAATTTTTATTTTTATTAACATTTATTTCTTTGGGTGAATAAAGTATACAAAGTGCAAAAGCTGCGGCAATATCATCCCGGACTCGGAACCGCTCCACCCAAAACCGCTGCACCCCTCCACCCAATGGCTCAGATCGAAGCCACATATGCGAGCTCATCATCTGTGCGGCTAAGATGATTTAAATTTTTTGTGGGTCCCACCGAGCTCGGCTACATCTCAACCGTTGGGTGGAGTTATAATAAGGTGGTTCCAATCGGAAACATTGGGTGAAGCTAACTAGGGGTGCAACAGTTTGAAATCCTATCATCCCTCACTTGTAGTCTACTCCTCCGTCTCATTTTAAACATTATAAAAAAAAATGGGTTCAAGGATTAAGAAAAAAGTGATGTACTGTGGTGTAGATGGTTTGATATGAGAAAGAAAGCGGGGTAAAAAATAGTTAGTGGGTAGTTGTTGTGAGCAGTGTTCTAAAAGACGTCCGTTTAGGCCGTCTAGGCCCTCATAAAACGCCTTAGTCCCGCCTAAGATATTATAACTATTCTGAATTCTCAGCCCTGCCTATGTTCCTTCTAGACCCCACCTAGGCGCTAGGCGCTGCAGCGACGCCTAGCGACCGTCTAGCATTTTTTAGAACCTTGGTTGTGAGTATGACATGTGGTGCCCATAAATAAAGAAGTATAAAATATTTTCCTTTTTTAGGTATTGAAATTTAAAATGAGACACCCAAAACAAAATTTTTTAAAAGTTTTAAATAAGCGGATGGGGTAATAAGTAATACCGTATGTAAAATGTACCTTTAAATTAAGTTAATTAATGAAAAATTGAATAAACAAAATTACATCTAAATCGCACCCCCTATCTCGTTATATTCAATTCTCTTAACAAAAAAAAATAATAATAAAAAAAAGAAAAAAATAATTATTGCTTTTTATGAAATTGTGAAAATTATTACTGATATAGTAAATTTAATAGAGAATAAAATATACTAACCTCCGTCCTAGCTTAATGTGCACTTTCACTATTTATTTGGTCAATTCAATCAAACTTTGACCGTAATTTTATGAAAATGTTGATATTCATAAGCAATTTTAAAACTTGTTATTGCTTCATCGTTACAAATAATATCAATAACATTTTATAAAATAGCATAGAGATATTTATATTTTCATAAAATTATGGTCAAAAATCAATTGAATTGACCAAAAAAAGTCAAACAGTGCCATTGAGTTGGGCCAGAGGTTAGTAATTATTATAATTTCATGTAAATTATTAAAGTATTGTTAAATTTTCATTTAACTTCAATCAACTTCAACCAAGTGACTAAAAAAGAGTTAAAAATATCAATATTGATTTCAAGAAAAAGAGTAAAAAACAAAAAACAAAAGAAATAAAAACAAGCCGTGGCCTTTATTTTTTTTTTGCCCTTTTTGTTTTGGCACCACGATGGCGGAAGGTAGACATGGCCAAATATGAGTGTGACTGACGGGTACGGTTTACAAAACCATAACCATAACCTAACCGTGTTATACACCGGTGCGGGTATGGGTGAGACACATTTATGGCTGGTACGGGTCCACGGGTCTACCCCACCTTTTTTTCATTTAACTGTTAAATTTATAGCAGGTTTTGTTAAATATCTAACACAATCTGTTATTTATTTTTTCTTTTTGATATCTACGAAAATTAACAAAATATGTTAGAATATGTTTAATCTCAATAAAAATTAACATAATACGTTTAAAACTTAACATTTTTAACTGATTATGTTATAAAATTAACAAATTATGTTAGAAAACTAACAAAATATGTTACAAAACTAACATAATTTGTACGGTTAGAACGGTTAGCGGTTACGGGTGCGGGTTAACGGGTTATCCAACAAGAGTACGGCCCAACGGTTTAAATGCAGGTGCGAATTGACGGGTTGAGGTTTGGGGTCCATGTCTAGCGGATGGACCGATGGGGTATTACTTTCCCGCCAATTATTTAGAACGCCCAAATCCTCGCCCACCATTAATGATAGAACTCAAGCGAACAAAGTGCAACTAAGCAAAACCTGATTAGGGGATTTCACTATGGCATCAACTTCCGCATCTCGCTCCGATGCCGGTGTTTCGAGAATCAAATCGGCCGCTGCAACGCTTGTCTCCGATGATCAATCTCTCTATGCTGTAAGATATCTTTATTTACAAAAAATGTTTGTTGCCCCAGCAATCCAGTATCAATACTTCTTCCATATACCCACTCTAAATTGACTAATATCTCAGGAAATTCGAAAATTCATGACTACGATGAAAGAAGTTGGAGTTGATTTGGAGAGAGATAGTCAATCTCAAATGGTAAGTAATTCACAAACCCTAATTTTTTAACATCAAATTATGCAAGCTATTTCGGATATTTTTAAACTCATAATTGATCTAGTGTATTTGAAGTGATGCTTTATCCAGCACTTTCAAATCTTGGCCCATTTGTAATTCTCAAAGAGATCAAAGAGTGCACTACTGGAAAGTAACAAATTAATGGGCGTATTAGCATCCTTGTGGAGATAATTACAAAATTATTTGAGCATAGCTAAGATGGTTACATGTAGTACAAAGGAAAAAAGTTGAAAGATGCAGGCATTTCTTGAAAGTGAATTATCCCTAGATAGAATAGCAGAATCCATGATCAGAATTGACGAAGTGTGTACAAGTATAGTACTCCCTCCGTCCCAAAATGAATGTCTAGATTTCGTTCAAATTTGATTTTTTTGGACCTCACTCTGGGAAGGAGTAGATAACATATATTTGAGGATACTGAAAACTGTAGTTTACGTAATATTTGGTACTACCTGGACCATGGCTAATGCCGGTAGGTCCTGCTTTTCAGGCGTTGATTACCAAAGTCAAATAGACTTTTAGATGAATTTGTTAAATCTGGCATGAATTATCTGCATGAGCCTCAATATCTAGCTTGAAGAAATAATTGGCTTCTGAAAAATACTCCATCTGTCCCGAAATGATCTTAGAACATTTGACATTTTTCATTGTCCCTAAAAGTTCTTCCCATTTCTACAATTTAGGCTTAAAAGTGCATAAGCAAAACATAACTAGTGAAGCAAGTGTTTATATCCTTAAAAAGTTTGAATAGTCAAATGGGAAAATCATTTTGGCACGGAGGGAGTAGGATTTTGATGTCCAGTTGTCAAGGTGCTTGTTAGAGCACTACTTTCGGTTTTTAGTCGACACTTTATGAAGTCCCATTTTCTCTTCATTATGTTAGTGAATTCCCAAATTTTTGTTACTTCGTTCATTGTCTAGACTGTGAGTGGCCATAAGAAATTGCCTTCGTTGTGTAAGCACATTAAAATGTTGGTTGACCGCCCTGCATTAGTTCAACCGATTATTTCTTTTTGTATCATAAGTTGCTAAACTGTTGGGTTTGAAGACGCTTATTCACAGAAGGCCTATTAGCTGTAATTATTCTTTTTTATATGTGCCATTAAAGGTCTATTGCTCCTTTTTCCTGGTAATCCTGATGATCGTCATGACTCATGAGCAGTTAATGATTATGTATGATGTTAAATACTCCCTCTGTCCCGAAATGATCTTCTCATTTGTCATTTTTCGTTGTCCCAAAAAGTTCTTCCCGTTTCTACAATTTGGGCTTAATTGTGCATGAACACAACATGGCTAGTGAAGCAAGTGTCCATATCCTTAAAAAGTTTGAATAGTCAAATGTGAAGATCAATTTGGGACGGAGGGAGTAACAAACATGACACTTCAATCATCTGGATATATTGCTCTTTTTTTTTTTTTTTTTGCCTCCCTTAATGCAAATGACATTATGATCCTTGATGATCTGCTTAATAATGCTGACTTGACTCATGGTTGAACACTATTTCTGAACACGAAGTCAATAATTTGAATCAAGACTTATAATTAAGAAATAATTCTAAAACCGCTGTCGAAGCAGGGCCCTAATTGTCTCAATTCCTTTGGGATTCTGGATGACGCCTATTATTTACTGATGAACGCACTTACAGATGAGGATGTAAAACAAAGTTGAATAGCTCTTTGAAAGTGAAAAACCCAAGTAGGGATCCTTGTTGGCATGATTACATATGTTCTTTATATCATTAACGTATCTAAATGGAATCATGTTAACTATTTTTCTGTGTTGTTGCAGGTAAAGGAGCTTGAAGTTGGCGTTCTAGAGTTGCTGGAAGCTTATGAGGACTGTGCTCATCTTTCATCAGCACTTCAGTCTGTTGGAGATGTGTACCAGCCTGGTGAACAGGTTTCAGGATTCTCCTTGACCATAAATTTCTTTACGCGCACTGCTCAATGAGATTTGCATTTTGCTTTCACATGTACTCATTGTTGGTTTCACTTCTATTTCTGATGCTTGAGTTGCAGTTGACTGATTTCAGCAAGTTGCTGGAAACTGAGATGGCTAAGGCAAAGGCTAGGTCATCATCCACTTCAGAAAATCATCCACTATTACGCCAATTTAAAGAAGCTATATGGGTATGTTTCTATGTAAATTGGGAGAAAAGAGATTACAGTTCTGCGTTAATTTGAAAATCAACAGCATTATGTCAGTTCTGTGCCTTTTCTTTTGAGAAGGTTATGCTAAACTATTTGGGAGATCCTGATTTCTCAGTACTTCAAATTCCTAAAGATTATGAGAAAGTGGACATAAATTGTTAGGCCTCAGCAGTCTCCACGACATGCTGACAGAGTACACCCATAGAGCTAGATGTTTCATGGAGATAAAAAATACAGTCACCCTTGACATAGATTACTGAAGTTTTTGACTGCACTTACACACACTTAAACTCCAAAGGATCCTGAATATCAGCTCGATCTGTACTTAATCCACATAAACTACTCCTCAATTTGGAATTAGACTACTTCTCCTTGGCATGATTCTTAATTGGGTTGGGTTTTGCTAAGGGTAGTGGAGGCCAATAAATTGTGTGGCCTTTCTTGTTTTCAATACCTAGATTTCAAACATTTATGTCAAGTTCAAGGTCCCTTTGAATGCGGCTCTTTTTATTTTTCTTGGTGATGGAGGGAGTACTAAGCAAAAGGATTTGACTAGCCCACTTCCATAATTTTTTGTCGGGTTATTAGAAGATATAAATGGTAGAGAAGGGACTTCATGAATCTTTTATCATATTGCTTCCAAGGAAGAGTAATGAGTGGTATCTATGGATTTTTAGCAAGTCTTGGAGATCTGGTAGGTTATTAATAGCATCAGTCTTCCTACTAACTTGGGTGTTATTACGACATTTCTGATTGTATAGATTATATAGTCTTCATAGTCACATTCTTAACTAATTGGGACATAGGCTAAATTATGTTGAGTCGTCTTCTATAAAAGTAACATTTCATGCTGATTTTGTTTTCCTGAAGCATTCAAATTTAGGCATGTTATCTTTAAATTTCTTATGCTGCCTTTCTCTTCTGCAGCATGTTAATAATGCCGGACTGCCCATGCCAGGTGAAGAGCAGGAGGATATTGTTATGACCAGTACACAATCCAATCTTCTGAATCACACTTGCCCATTAAGTGGAAAACCTGTTACTGAACTATCAGACCCTGTTCGCAGGTTTAGTTCCTAATCTTTTATACCTATCCATTTAGTCTTTCAGAGATGTGATCTAAATTTCCTTTAGGACGATTAATCGTTTGCATGCATGGGCTTAAGTTGATTAATAGGAGTATTAAATACTTGAGCTGATACTCATTTGACCTTTGTTCTGAACTAATCCTCCGGACAAACCGCTAACAAAATGGCTGTCACGTCATCATGTGCTTTTCGTGGATCACTTTTTAGAAATAAATTGTAGATTTAAAGTTTGGGTAATATAGGGCATTATAATCATGTAATTCACACGAAAGGTTTGATTGTAATCTTAGCTCTCAATTGTAATTAACTATGGTAATTTCAACTTTATAACAAAGGCAGTGAAAACTTACTTTCATATTTCTAATCAGACACAAAACTTACCTAATTCTGCAATCCCTTACTCTCCATCCAAGTTCTTATAAGCCACCATCTCTTACATCTTTTCATCTCAGTTACTAAGAACTGTTTGTTTCCATTTTAACAAATAATATACCACCTGAAAGTAACTACTATCAGCCTGTTGTACACGGCATCTCATTCATCTCAAAATCAAATAAGAACCATCTTTTTTCTAAAATGATTATTCTCTATCGATAATGGAAATAATTAGGAATATGCATGGCTCATAGGAGTCAATGGTAGATGGGTTGATAATGAGATTGGATAGACATTAGGGGGGGGGGGGGGGGGGTGATGGACGTTTCAGTGCTAGTTTCTTTCAGAATGCTTGCTTAGAAATTCTGGAAACACATGTACTATTCAGCTTACTTCCGTAATATCTCATTCAGTCAAGCTGCTGCTGTTATTGGGCTGGGTAGGCTAATGTTTGGTTCTTTTTACTTCATAATTACAGTATAGTTATGTTCATGTACTCCCTCTGTCCCGGAATAAATGTCATAGTTGACAAGTCAATTTTTAAGCTTTTAGTTGTGTTTCCTTGATTGCCCCAATCTATTCATATGGGTAGACTGACACCTCCTATGACATTGCGATGCTTGTGCCTATTAGAATGGGTAGTACAGGAAGATCACCAAACTTCACACCCTATTTTTAGTAAGACGACATTGATTTTGGGACAAACTAAAATGGAAAGTAGGACATTGGAGTAATAATTTGGTGAAAGACAGTATAATGGCCAAACCCTTATGCTGCTCCCCCCCCCCCAAAAAAAAAAAAAAAAACTTGAACATCAAATTTTAGAAACTGTTTGTGTCGCCCTTGTTTTGTTACAGTAGAAAGAACTGATAAAATGCTCCTAAAACCTAATATATTTTTTCCCTTTGTCATATGATTTCCTTCCACTGTCAAGAGTTCCCAACAGAATGTGATGGCAGAAAATGAATTTCCTTACTGTTACTTCTGTTCTTGTTGCATTAAATCCTTAATGAGCTGAGCCTACAGGCTACAGCTTGATTACAACTCAAAAGCATGCTAACTATGCTGTCTTGATTGCGTTGGAGGCGTATTTTTTATTTTAACATTTCTGGGTTTTCACCTTTTGCTCTCTATACTTTTTTCAGTATGGACTGCAAGCATATTTATGACAGGGAGGTGATAATGCAATACATACGATCCAAAAATGGTCATGTTAAATGTCCCGTGTCAGGTACCCAAATATTTCCATCTATGTAACTCATTAAATCCATATGAAGAATTCATTGAGACCTCACCATTTTGTGTGTGTGTTTCAGCTTGCCCTAAAGTACTCCTGGCAGAGAGAGTGGTATGTGACCCGTTGTTACGCATTGAAATTGATGAACAGCGGTCGATGAGCAAGGACACTCACATGCCTCAGATCATAGAGGATTTCACAGGCGACGTAGAGGAATCTGATTAGTATTAAAGACCAGTTATAGTTTTATTTTGTCCTTGGCCAGGCAGGCTTTTCGTTTTTTTTGAAGCTAGTCTTCCTTGCTAGCATGATTTATGCCTGTATTCGTTTCAAATTTAACTAGCACAATTACTAGCCTATTAGAGGGATATCAAGACTTTATTCTGTGAGTTTGTGCAGTTCATGTTGTATTCATTTTGTTCTGATCAACAACAAACATAAAGATTCATTTTAACACACTACTCTGGTTTAATGACAAATATTGACATTTATTTTAGAACAAAATTATAGTAATAGACATCATTTAAAAAATAATTATACTGTCATTGTTTCAAAATAACATTCACAAAAGTGAACATGACTATCTATAATAATAAGATGGTAAAAAAGTAGGCTATGAATGACAAAAAAATAAATACTTCCCTCTGTTCCTAAATGAGTGTCCATTTTTAATAAATTTTTATCCCCAAAATGAGTATATTTTGATCATAACTTTTTCCATAAATGTTTTTTTTTTCACCGGTCTATTTATATTGCAAAAACTAAATATTTGAAAAGAGAATTAGAAGATTATATATGAATTTTGCCACCACATTGTACAAAAAGTTGTGTCCCTTAAAATGAAATTTGGACACTCATTTAAGGACAAATGTAGTAATTTGATTTGAGAAAATTGAAATATATTTTGGAAATTCATTTTGAAGTTGTGCAATTGTTCAAACAAAAAAAAAAAAAAAAGAAAAGAAAGAAAAGTTTGGAATTTAGAAACCTGAAACCATCAATAAACCCCGGCCATCGATTAGATAAGAAAGAAGAGCAGAAATGTCGAAAATGGCGTTCTCTAGGGTTCCGTTAATTCGCCGAAGCTGCTCCACCTTATTGTTCCCGCCTTCGGCCACCTCTTCGTTCGTGTTCTCCGTCCCGCCAATTCGTAAATTCAGCGCTTCAGCTTCTATGTCCACCGACTCTACCCAAGCCGCCTCAGTTCTTTCGCCGGATTCCGCCACTCCTGAACGCAGTAAAAAACCGTTGGAAGCCATTGTGCTTGTACTACACCCAAGGCAAGTGCACAAGGGTAATAACCTCATCTCCTCAACTATAGTCAGCTTACTTCTAATTTCTGACTGTGCCCTGAGCTCGTTCTCTGTATGGATAATTGAAGTGAATGAGCTGTAGTTTCTACTGTTTGTATATATCTATTCGTTTCTTGTATTTCTTCTTTGCTTTCCCATTTTTTTTTTTTTAGTTTGAATTATTTTTTCCTCGCCTCTTTTCATAGACAAGTCCATATGATAATTCATGTTAGCCGACTCCAAATTATTTTGGGACTTAGACTTTGTTATTGCTGTTATAAAATCTAGATGCTTGTTTGGGGATTTTGCCAATCTCATTTTTCTTATGAATCTTATGACCTAGGGTATGATTGAGGTGTGTGCATGATTAGAACAGATATTGGTATATTCAGTTAGTGAAATTTTATTTTTTTTGGTACTTGAGAAATTAGATCAGATATTGGTATATTCAGTCAGTGAAACTTGGGTTTTTTTTTTTTTTTTTGGTACATGAGAAATTTATCTCTCATTGTAAGAGAATTTGCACCATCTGGAAAATTACACCCTCCGAAGAAGATAAATGAAAATCTGTTGATTGGATATGTGGTGGTAAACAAGAGACATTCTAAAAGAAATTATTTCTGAAAAATAAAGGTAGCTCCAATAGCGAGAAAGTCACTTGAGATGGTTTGGACATGAGAGCACCATTAGGAAGTTGGGTTAATTAAAATGCACAAGTTTGAGGTGAAGAAATACTACGAGTAATATGGGTGGAAGGCTGAATGATCAATAAGTCAATGTTTTTAACCTGATCACATTTTTTTGGAAGGGTCTGAAGCAGACGCATAGTAAAGCAGTTATCCACTGTATCAGTTTATTATTATTATTATTATTATTATTATTATTATTATTATTATTATTATTATTATTATTATTTATTTACTTTGCTGCTATATCATCAATCTGATCATTTTTAATTGGAGTATAATTGCTCTCTTAACTGCACTCACTCTTCTATCACATTTTATCTAACATTCTAGGTCTAAGCTGTAATTATATTCTATCTACAGCGTATTTTGATCTCTTTGCATCTTTTGGAGGTGGCAGATGGATGATCCTGCCCATCTAGATATCTTCAATCATAACCTCTCCATTGAGCTCAAAGAAAGTACTCCTGAGTTCCAGAATGTGCAAGCTCAGCCATTCGACTTCTTCCTTGTGCTCGATTTGGAGGGAAAAGTTGAGATTCTTGAATTTCCTGTTCTGATGATTGATGCCAAAACCTTGGAAGTTGTGGATTTTTTTCACAGGTCAATAGTTGCTCTCTTGTTTGTTATACCTTTTCATAATTATGTCATCTGTTACTGGAACTTGTCCTGCTCTGGAAAAAGGTTGGTCTAGTGCACCACGCGAAGTTGCCTTGCCTTGTTGCACTTCACTTACATGGTAACACTTTAAGAATTATGTGTGTTTGTTCATCGCTGAGTTGAAACGGGAACATCTCCAAATGAATGAGATTATTGTTGGAAGTTTCTGATAACAATGCAGAATTCGCAAAATTGTCCACTGTGATAAGCAAGTCATGAAATTTAGAGTGAAATAGATAAAATACTCCTATTTGGTTAATCAATGATCAAGAAAAGAAAATAACTGACAGATTTAGGAAATTTGATTAATGAAAGCCAAAATTTCATGCATTTTGAATCTTGTTAAGAAAACTCAAAACATTTAGAAAATCTATCATATAGATAAAGTGCTGGTCCTTGATAAATTAGAACAATAGTCCTTTGCATATATCTTTATTTGAACAAATATTTTCATATTGCCAAATGTATTGAGATATTAGTCCTACAAACATTGTTCCTACTTCCATAAATGAGTATCACCTTTTGAGAATACATAGTTAACCTGTATAGTACTCCATCAGTCACAAAATAAGAGTCCCCTTCTATTTTCTTTATACACGTCATCAGAAAGTGTTTTGACTATATTATGAGGTGTCTTTTCTTTTTGTATCCTCAAGCATTCTTCAGTAGTTTCAAACCCCTGCGACCCAGTTCCAATCTCACAATGAAAGGGCATTGAAGACGATTGGTTAAAGAAAATGCTCTAAAGAGTAGCAGGACACTTATTTTAGGACTTTCTGAAATGGAATAGTCGAGACTCATGTTGGGACATAGGGAGTGGTAAAATTTGTTTGTTTATTTATTTATTTATTTGCATGAGAAGGTTACTTGGGTCTACAATGTCAAATTAGTAAAGATAAAATATGAATTATACACATAAGATTAAGAAGATCCTGACACCCTGTAATTTATGTGCCATCTAGAATGGTGAAACTAATCTTGGCATAGAGGGGCTGGTAATATATCATTGAGTGGAAACTAATAGTTGCAGCATATGTGATTCTAGATATAACTGAACATTTTTCACAATACAGTTCTCGGATATACACGTGCCAGCATGGTTATTATAAGTTTCGGGCGTAGCTGCCCTCATATTATGTGATTGTCTAGTCTATACTGTTGATATTTTGTTTATCGCGACATCAGTGCTGATTTTGAAAACGTTCTATCTTGTTGGTCCACAATGACGATTTGCATCAGAACCTGTATACTAGTGTTTGAGTTTTCATATTCCTTTATCAGTAAACTTAGTCTCACACTGGTCGCTATTTTCCTACAGATTTGTGAGGCCTTCAGAAATGAGTGAGCAGAGAGTAAATGAATATATATCAGGAAAATATAAAGTAGGGATTGGCAGGTATGATTCTCCTACTCTGGACTTCAGTTTTTGTCTAACTTGTCAAGCGGTGGTGTTTTATGGATGTACTGTGTTCAACTTGTGTTGGACATCTAAGTGATTGGGCAGTTAACTTGATGATAAATTTTGCAAATTGATATGCTTAGTTTCTTCTCTCCTTTCTGCTGGCAGCTGATATAAGTAAATCTGATACAATAGGCCATTGCCTCTTGGATGTTGAGGATTATCATAATTTTTTGTTACTACATTTAAATTTAGCATTGTATTGACCTGTGCTGTGCATGTGAGTTTGTGTGTTTGTTTTAGCCGCCTACTCCCCTCACGTGGTTTCACTTTTTCAGGGATTATTATTACCGCTGTGGATGTGCTTCTATGTGTTTGCTATACCCCTCTCCTTGTGGTTTCACTTATTTTGAGACTACTCTTACTATTTTTCCTACTGAGAATCTCATGTGATACTATATGCCGAAGATTAGCTTATTCGATTAAAGACCTGGAAAAATAGAAACTACAGCATAATTGTTTTGGCCTTAATCATATGGGGACTGCTGTTTAAATTTTAAACTCCCTCTCACTGGTTCTCTCTTCTTTCTTTCTATCTCATTCCCGCTTTCTTCAGTCATACTTTCTAGTTATCACATATCCATCTTAAGTAACACAAGCACTTAATATATATATGAAATCCTACATAGAGGCCTTCATGTTTAATCCAAAACTGTTAATCTCCCTTGTTCTCAGTGAAGGAGCTCACCCTTAACATCTTCCTACTTGAGAGGGTTTCCTCTGATACGAAGAATACTATAGAGGGGTTTGTCTTGAAAAGGTGTTTCCTTGATTGTTGGCTCCTGAACTTTATACTCCCTCCGTCTCACCACAAGTGAGACTAACTTTTTTGGCGCGGAGATTAAGAAAAAACAGTAAAATGTTAATAGTGGAAGAGGGGATGCGAGTATTAAAAATAAAGTAGGAGAGAGAATGAGTGGTAGGAATAGTAAGTGGATTGTTGTTGTGAGTTTGATAAGTGGGTCCCATTCAATAAAAAATTATAAAAAGATTACCATTTTGGGCAGTCTCATTAGTGTTGGAACGGACTGAGAGGGAAAGAAGTCTCACTTGTGGTGGGATGGAGGGAGTATATGACAATTCAATTAAAGCAATTTTCTGCATGTGCCATCTGATTATAAATTGTTTCACGTGCTTGCAGCATTGCATCCGATCTTACTCTTATCAGTTTCTTGCTCTGTGAATGCTATTTCCACCTACATTTATGTATGTGTGCATTGAGAACTGAGAAGGACTAATGAGTAGGTTGATGAGATATTTGTATCTTAAGATTCCTCTTAAGTATAGCTGTTTTTCCCATGTAAAGCAGAACACATATATGTGGGTGGTGATCTGACTCGTATATATTTTCAGTGTCTGGCATGAGACAGCCATTCCCTTCAATGAAGTTATCCAAGAATTTGAAGATTGGCTGGCAAAACACCAGTTGTGCGACAAGGATTCTCAACCAAAATCGTGGTCAGAGGATCATCGCACGCTCCATAGGGCTGCATTTGTAACTTGGTGAGTTCAGTTCTGTATAAAACACAAGACAAAACCTTTAGACTCATTCTGATTTCAATAAAAATGACTTGCCCAATAACGATACAATTATGTATAGGGTGTCAAATCAGATGCCTTATACATTGTACTTGATTAAAAAAATCTTTCTATGGAACCTGGAAACCTGAAGCTTAAGGTTTTCTCTTGAATTATGGTTCAGTTACAGCAAAGTATATGAAATTATGTATCCTGACATGTTCTTGGTTAAATGGTAGTGGGAATTGGGATTTGAAAACAAAAGTCCGGGAGCAATGCAAAATATTAAAGACATTCCCTCCCCGTTACTTTTGGGAATGGATCAATTTGAAGGACGCCTATCTTAACTTCTACAAGAGGAGGGTGAGAATCCATAAACATTTAATTTCTGGTTTTGCGCTAGTACCTCCGTCCCGGAAAGATAGTCCCATTTGATTTCTTATGGTCAACACAAGTGAACTTTGACCAAATCAAACTAATTATCCCAATGAAATTGTGAAATTGTAAAATTGTTATTGATAAATCACTTATTGATTTATCAATGACAAATTTTAGAATTTCACTAGGGTAGTTAGATTGACATTAATATTTGGTCAAATTATACTTGTGTTGACCATCAAAAATCAAATGAGACTATCTTTTTGGGATTGAGGAAGTATATTTTTCTTTCTTGATTTCCTTGTGCAGTATGCCTGCTTTTTTCTACATTCAAACTTTGTTTTAACAGTATGCTTATGATACTAGGCCCCAGGAATGCTAGCGATGATGAGGGGACTTCAGTTACCTATGGTCGGAACTCATCATCTTGGAATCGACGACACAAAAAACATAGCTAAAGTGCTGCAACGCATGCTTATTGATGGTGCGGTTTTGAATATTACCGCAAGGAGAAAAAGCCATGCCCCTCTAGAAGTTGAGTTTCTCTGTAAAGAGCGTGTCGTGTGACGCTCTTCAAAGGTTCACTTTATCTTTCACGTGGGGTTGTTGCACTCCAAGCTTGAATTCCTCTACAAGCGACAACCATATTTTGTTCCAATCTCGTATTGAAAAATGGTGGTCCATTATTCGATTATGTGAATGTAATTTGTATTGTCTGAGCTAATAGGATTGCCGGGTTTAGGTTTTGGTAACACATGAAAGGAAGTGGTAGACTATCTTTTGCGTATTAAGCGGGGGACAGTTCAAAATATAGTTGTGTCACACATTTTATGCACTTATTTTTTCACGTGCCTACAATTTTCCTTTACATTATCTATCACTCATTTTTTTTTGCCCACAATTTCTTTTTTTATTTATTTACATATTTTACTTTTAATACTCCCTCCGTCTCAATTTAAAGTTCCTAGTTTGACTTTACACGGAGATTAAGAAAAAGTAAATGTTGTATGAAAAGTAAAGTGGGAGAGAGAAAGTGGGTAGGGAGTTTTTATTGTGAGAATGATAAGTGGGTCCCACTTTCTATTTTAGGTAATAAAACAAAGTAAGAACCTTAAATTGGGATAAACTAAAAAGGAAAGTAAGAACCTTAAAGCGGGACATAGGGAGTACAGTTATTAAATGGTGGACACTGGATGGATTTGGAAATGAGCCTGGTTGGCTTGGAAAACTCTTGGCTCCTGTAATGACCGATTTAGTTTTCCTGGAGTCTGGGTTCACCAACACTTCAACAGTGTGCTGTATGGAGTCCAAAGGTACGTTTTTTTTTTTTCATCAGTGGCATGTACTTGTACTTATGTAGGTTTGCTTGCATGGATGGAATTATACTTGTATCTGGCATAGAGCTTGGGATCTCCTTCGGGAGGTCTCAGGTTCGAAACCCCTTCCCCCCTTCCCCAATAACAAGTGTGGAGGCCCAAGTTCGCCTCCCTCCGGGGAGTTTGTGGAGAACTTGTGTTACTATGCCCCATAGGGGTCAGTTGTGCCCACAGGTGATCGTTCAAGATGGCGCAGGATTCCATAGGAATTTGTAAACGATGGCAATTGCCTTGAAATGAATGATATAGTTACAACTTCAAAAAAAAAAATATTAGAGTTTGTCGAATGACTTTGCTTCTAATCTAAACTATTTACGCTTAATATGTCAGGCTGTTTGCTAGTTTCTTAGAATGTTTCACCCTGCAATCTATTTGTATTCATTTAGTTGGTACTTGCTCTCATGTTCTCTTCCTCTCTAACATGCTCATGTTTGCTGTCAACCTTGAGACACATTTGGTGCATTGGATTTTCCACATCTAGAATGAAGCTAAGATATTGAATGATCGCGTGATTTTTTTTTACTATGCATGTCTAAATCTCAAGGTTATATTGGTCTTATTAGGATCATCAAGTTGTACTACCTCGTCCAAATTTCATATATAAAATGTTGTGTTCATTTGCTAGCAGTGAATAGGAATTTCTGACATGTGTGTTGATATGAGAGCGGTACACAATGTATTATGAGTTTGAAGTGTTAAAAGATTGACCTGTTAATTTTGTACTCCCTCTGTCCCTAAATGAGTGCCCGATTTAAGGAAATTTTTGCCCCCAAATGAGTGTCCATTTTGATCGTAACTTTGTCCCTAAATGTTTTTTTTTTCGAAATTTTTTTCACCTGTCTCTTTATACTTGCAAAAACTAAACGTTTGTAAAGAGAATTACATGATTATATATGAATTTTGCAACCAAATTGTACAAAAAGTTATGTCCCTTAAAATGAAATTTGGACACTCATTTAGGGACAAAGACAGAGGTAGTACAACTTAATGAGCCTAAGTGTTTGCTAAAA
The DNA here is from genome assembly GCA_026119855.1 of Campanula takesimana. NCBI lineage: Eukaryota > Viridiplantae > Streptophyta > Magnoliopsida > Asterales > Campanulaceae > Campanula > Campanula takesimana. Next base: position 500,054 of record JAOWBW010000879.1, read on the forward strand.
GTTGACTTTTTATCAAGAGTTAAACATTTTTTTGGCTTGTGCAGGAAGTAAGACTTTCTCTTACAACGTAGAGTATTTGTGCTTGAAGATACAAAAAGAGATGACAAGAAATAAGAATTAGGGTTGATACAGGGATGAATTTGGAGTTTAATTGAGATGGATTAAAAGAAGACAAATGAAATGGTTAGATAACTGCTTTGGTTTTCCGGATAGGAATACACCCATATCTAATTTGATTTTCTCCATCTTCTTGTATTTGCTTTTAAAATGTTTGAATTTTCAAATTACATTATCATTATGGGATGGAGGGAGGGAGGGAGTAACTCTTTTTGCAGCTTGTGCAAGGGCTTATGGCTGTCGTTGTGCTTCGTAAATTTCTCATAGCCTGCCTGCACTGACCATCTACGTCGATCTCTTCCAACCTCAAGGCAGTAAATAGTATGGCAAACCAAAGAAAATGAAATAAAAAAGATGAAGTTGGAAAGAGAAAGCTGTCAAGCGATGCCTGGCGCAAGGACCAAGTCCCAGAGAGAGAAAAAACTGCGAGGAGAGGAGGATGAAGAGTTTCTGAAACGGGAGCAAAAGGCTGAATCGAGATTCGTTGACCTGTATATATTCGTCCTAATGAGTCTTCCGGAAAGCTCAGTCTTGCTTTTTTCGCTCCAAAATGTCAAAAGTAAAGAAACACATTCGAGACCTTATTGCTGTCGGTTTATCAGCGTACAAACACATCACTTCGACAAGTTTCCTCCGAGGTTCGAAGGTTCTTGAGATCTTAACTTTACAGATCAATGCTAAAATTAAGGCTGGAAATGATACGCACCGATTCATTCTTCTACTGTCACAAGTGGCGGCTTATCACTCTGTAGAGGTATGGTCTAATGGTACTTTTCGATTCATATTCATATTAATCTGCACTTTCCCTCCTCCCAAAATGATAGTACCATTTCCCCTTTTTGTTTTTCCCAGTTCAATTTTCAAAATTAAGGCTTCTAAAATACTGAATTTCCAAAATTTATAATAACGTAACCTTAAAAAAAAAAAAAAGTTTGAAAAGTCAAATAAATAAATGAGACTATCAATTTGAGACGGAGGGAGTATTATTTTCTCTCGGTGTATCTGTTTTCTCCTAAATTTCTTTCTACTAGTAGATCCTAGAATTATGTTCCTTTTTCACCGAGTGAGTGGTAGAGAGTTAATTGTGGAATAGCCAGTTATGTTAACAAGATCGAGTCATTGTCCCTTGTGGCTAACAGTGAATGACTTGAGAATTTTCTGCACCATTTCATCCTAAAATACCCGGGTTGATCTTTAGCATAAACTAATCATTTTTAATTTTTTTTTTCAAGGTTCAAAATCGTAGACAATATGCCAAACCAAAATGACTACAAATTTCACATAGCAATGTTCCCATGGTTTGCCATTGGACATATCACTCCCTTCCTCCATCTCTCCAATGAACTCGCACAAAGAGGCCACAAAATCTCCTTCTTGTTGCCAAACAAGGCACTAATCCAACTTCAACACATCAATCTCCATCCCAACCTCATCACATTACACCCCATCACGGTCCCACACGTCCAAGGCCTCCCTCCCGGCACCGAAACCGCCTCTGACATACCCATTATCTTGGCAACGCTTCTCGCTGCTGCCTTTGACTTGACTCGCGATCAAGTTGACTCATATTTGCAGGCCTTAAAGCCCGATTTAGTTTTCTACGATTTTGCACATTGGATACCCGATTTAGGGGCCCACATAGGCTTCAAGACGGTTTGCTATAATGTTGTATGTGCAGCTTCACTAGCGATTGCCTTAGTTCCTGCAAAGAAAGTTCCTAAAGACCGGCCACTCACGGAGGCTGAGCTGGCGGACCCACCACCGGGTTACCCTTCTTCCACGGTGGTTTTAAGCCGCCATGAAGCTCAGTCTTTGTCATTCATCTCACTCGAATTTGGCTCCGGCGTGACTTTTTATGAGCGCGTTATCACTGCTCTTACAAAGTGTAATGCCATTTCCATTAGGACATGCCATGAAGTTGAAGGACCAATGTGTGATTATATTGCAAGTCAATATAACAAACCAGTATTATTGACTGGACCTGTTTTGCCAAAGCCAGCCCAAACCCCTTTAGAGGCCCAATGGGCCGAGTGGCTTAGCAAATTCAGTCCTGGCTCAGTGGTCTTTTGTGCATTAGGAAGTCAATTGGTTCTTGAAAAAGACCAATTTCAAGAACTTGTGTTGGGCTTGGAGTTGACTGGACTACCATTTTTCATAGCGGTCAAACCACCGTCGGGATCAGCCACCGTGGAGGAGGCGTTGCCGGAGGGATTTAATGGGAAGGGGGTGGTTCATGGAGGGTGGGTCCAACAGCCACATATACTGGGCCACCCGTCAGTGGGGTGTTTCGTGAATCACTGTGGGTTCGGGTCAATGTGGGAGTCTTTGACTAGTGATAGTCAAATAGTGCTATTGCCACACCTCGGGGATCAAATATTAAACGCCAGGGTACTAGCTGGGGACCTAAAGGTTGGTGTGGAAGTTGATAGAGATGAAAATGGTAAATTTTCAAAAGAGGGTTTGTGTAAGGCTATCAAATGTGCAATGGACAAAGATAGTGAGGTTGGTTGGTTAATCAAGAATAACCATGCAAATTGGAAAGAAAGACTAGTCAGCCCTGGCTTCATGAGTTGTTACATGGACACATTTGTTCAAAAATTGTACAAGATTTAGATAACTTTTGCATTGGCTATCTACTTTCTACAAATCTTTAATCCTTTTTCTACTTCATGTGATTTTAAAATTGAGTTTCTTGAATAAACAATTTGAGTTGGGCTCCCCCCCAACTCTCAATTGTTGCTGTCCCTTTCTGATTTTAGTAAGGGTCTAAATTGACAGATCTGATGCTTGCGTAGTCGGAATAGGTAGATTGTGCAATAGTCAGATTTACCCCTTGATTCCGATCCCTTCATTTGGATCTCATTAGTCCCCATCATGAAGGGTTATTTTAGTCATTTCAGTACTCGACTGGATCTCATCCGTCAATTGATGCGAGATCACACTTCACCCGCTACATCACACTGTATCAAATCCCAAAATTGACAGAAGAAGTAGATGAAAATGGTGGGTGAAGTGAATAGAATCTGGTTTTAGGAACAAATTGATTGTTGGAAAAAATAGATAGTTGGAATATTTGAACACCCTTAACATAGCTGTCAAATAATGGGCAAGAAGAAAACAATACTACATAAAAGGGCCGCTCACTATTTCTTAATATGGCTTGTAGTAGGGGAAGTCCATAAACAAAGAATCATCACATGGGCAGTTTGCTGTCATGATTCATTCCCATCCAACTATACACCCCCAAATTAATTGCCCCTTTCATTTACAGCATACTTTCTGCTTATTTTCTATTTTTTGGTACAAAATAATTTGTTCAAATTAATACATTCATATAGAAGTGTAACTAATTTGCTACGCTTAAACAGATGTCTCAGTTTAAACTGTTGTGCTAGTTTAATCAGATGTACTGTATCTATTAAAGTTACGAGTTTAAATTGTGTATAAATATCTTGCTATGCACCAATTAAACAGCTTACATGTTCTTATCTCCACATAATAGCATTAATTTGTAACAATCAACAACCATATGACAAATCAACCCCACATGGCCTCTTCCCTAATCATATATCCTCACTGACAGCTTTTCTTCATCATCATAAAATATGAAACTTATGAATCCAAATAAATCCCATGTGGGTCTCCCTTCTCTCTCCCCAACAACTAACTTATAGCTTTCTTGGATTACAACTTTTATGTGTTTAGGTATGGAATTTAGCCATAGAGCTGAAAAGGTGCAAGAAGCTGGACACCTTTTGGAGGAAGCTTGGTTCTTTGGCAACTCTCTTGACATTACAAAAACAAAGTCCATGTCTAGATGTTATTCAGACCCTTGTCCTTCTTCAAACTCTAATCAAGGAATGTTGGTCAAGAAATCGAAAAAGAAAATCCCGAGCGATGAATTCGTTCGTCCTGGTTTGGTTAGGACACCATCCTTGCCAACTTTCTCGGGAGAGGGAGAGTTTTCTCAGGAAAAAGAAAGATTTTCTGGTGGGATCAAGAAGTCAAGTTCGCGTCCAAAGTTGGCTCGGGCACCATCTCTACCACCTCCTTGTATCATGGCTAGCGAAGATGATGAAGATGATCAAGAAAGCGAGTTTACGATGGGGAGATTGATTAGGCAAGCTTCCCTTAATTCTTCTCAAATGTTGCCTCCTAAACAACACTCTAAGGTACTAAAATCCTCATTCGTCTTTCCGTACACTGATCTGACAAAGTTTTACGCTACCATTTTTGAAGTTCTGCACATTGTCATGAAATGAAACTCATGACATAAATGTATCTATAGTTTCATGATATTGTATTGAAATCATCACGATTGGTGCATTTTAAGAATTCATTTGATCATAATTGATTAATCAAGAAAACGCGTATCCAAATCGCAGGTTACGACACAAAGCATTAGCATACCAAGGCAACAACAACAACATCAAAGGAAGAAAACAGAGCTACAAAAAAGTACAAACATGGAAGGTTGTAAAGATGGAAGAAATAGATTTGAGAAAGAAGACATGAACATGAACATGATTTCTGGAGGATTGACCAGAGTTGACCAAATGGGTGAAGGGAAATTGAGGAGAAAGCAGGAGCAACAATGGAGGATTCCAAAGAGCCAATCAGCATCTCCATCAATTTCAGCTGGGTGGGTTGACAAGAGTTCTGGAGAAGATATGAAGGCGCAAATTAAGTTTTGGGCTAGGGCTGTGGCTTCTAATGTGCGCAGGAATGCTGATTATTCATTATTTGAATTGACCATATACTACTACTACTACTCTACACTTGCTAATCAATTTTTAATGATTTAACTTTGTAATAAACCTTGGATTATCATGCCTATATATTTATTTATTTTTCGATTGAATAATGGATATTCAATAATATTTTACTTACTCCATTCCAAAACACCTTGTACTATTTTTTTTTTTTTTGTCCCATTGGTGAGTCTTTTTCAAATATGTTCAAATTTTATTATTTTTCTATTCTTTCTACTCCACTTGTCATACTCACACACTTAATTATGAGTCTCACTTGTAAATTTCACTTAACTTATTATACTCGCAACCTTTTTCCCATTCACAATACTTTTGAATATATATACTCATTCATTAATTTCCGTGCATTGTCAAAATGGTGCAAGGTATAGTGAGACAGAATGAGTACTCGGTATCACATACTCCCTCAGTCCTTTTTAATCTACAAACTTTAATTTACAAAGTCTCAAAATGAAAATGTTTTACTACTGTTTAAATAGTAAGACTCACTTGTTATACTCACAACAATTATTCAGTTACTATTCTATACCCCACTTTCTCTCTCCCACTCAACTGTCTACACTCACAACACATCAAATTTTCAATTGTTTTCTTAATTCTTGTGCCAAGACTCATTTTTATAAATTAAAAAGGAACGGATGGAGTATTTATTTCAGTACATGCTTTCTCATCCTAGATAACTTCTACTTTATTTATTTTTTTACGTTTTAGTAAGAGTCTCATTCCTTATTTTTTTTTTAAAAAAAAAAAAAAAAAAAAAAAAAGGATCGATAGTGGTTCACCACTTACCCCCTTATAATAATGATGTCCTAGGAGGCATGGGAAGGGATCGAACCCGAGACCTCACACATTGTGAAGTTTGGCTCTACCACTGAGCCACTCCTTATGGACAAAAATTTTTGGTTGGGGACTTCCCAGGGGGTCACCCATCCTAGTACTACTCTCTGCCCAAGCACGCTTAACTGCGGAATTCTGATGGGATCCGGTGCATTAGTGCTGGTATGATCGCACCCAGTCTCATTCCTTATTGAGTACTCCCCTCCGTCTCAGACAAAGTGAGACTTTTGGTCAACTTGATTGCACTTTGAAAATTAATTTGAAGAATAAATAATGATCATAATGAAAATTTAAAAATTGTTATTGTATCATGATTCAAAATATTTTCAATAACAATTTTCAAATATTAAATATGATAATTATTTTTTATTTAAATTATTAGTCAAAGTGTAATCAGGTTTGACTAAAAATCTCACTTTGTCTGGGACGGAGGGAGTATTTAATAAACACGTTCAAAATCAAGATATGACTTTTATGAAAGAGTAATGCTCCGTTTGTTTTGCCGTAAAGGTAGTAGTTGCTGAACAATGCCACATCGTTCCGGGAAAACTTGGGATGTGGGTGGAGGGACCTTGGACTCTTTCATCAGTTGAAGAAGGTGGTACTTAGGCTCCGTTTGTTTGGGGAAAATTCCGGAAAATGATTTCCCGGAAAGTGTTTTTCGAAAAAATGACATAACATGTTTTTGGTTGTTTGGTAATCTAAGGAAAATGTTTTCCGGAAAATATTTTCATATCAAAAAAAAAATTAATATGAGAAAAAACTTATTATGAGAAAAAAAATATGAGAAATTTTTTTGAATGGAGGTGGGATGGGTGGTTTGGGAGGGGGGGTAGGGGAGGTGGGGGTAAGTTGTTCAAAATAATTTTTAATGTGTGTGAAAAGAAAGTTTCTTTTTTGGGG
>JAOWBW010000879.1:506782-569809 GCA_026119855.1 Campanula takesimana
GGAAAGAAAGCAAGAAATTTCTGCACAGATTTTCTTGACCAGCTGTAGTAAAACAGCATATTCTGCTTCGTTAACCGTTGGATTGGGCCGAAATTTTTTGTACATGTTCACGACTCATAGGAGAAGATTCCGAACGGTGGCGATTGGAATCTATAATGTGAAAGTGAAGATAAAAATTTCGGAACAGAGCAGTTTTTTGAACTAAAACACTAATTTTAATTTCTTTTTAATGAGATTAATAAGATGGAAAGATTGATGCTCCGTGACATCAACTATGTTACAATGATTGTATAAACCAATTGTGGCTAAGCCTCATGTAGTGGTTATACATCATGTGATATGTCTCTTATGATTCATTTCGTATGATCATAGTGAAGAGATTGAAAGTTCATTGGAACTAAGAACGTTGGAAGATTAAGTCTTTAACGTTACGTTGACGAAAATAATAGGGCTTCTTATGAGAAGTTTTTAAAACCTATTATTGTACATGGTACGAAGTTCACAAAGATTAACATGATAGGGCTTCTTGAAAGAAGTTGTTAAAACTTATTATTGTTAATAGTGACAAAAGTTACAAAGATAAAAACAATAGAGCTTCTTGAAAGAAGTTGTTGAATTCTATTGTTGTGAAGTCACAAATACTAAAACTATAGGGCTTCTTGGAAGAAGTTTTAAAACCTAATAGTTGATAAGTGACTAATGTCATGAAGACAAAAAAAACAATAGGACCTCTTGAAGGAAGTTGTTAAATCCTATTGTTGTTGATTATGAAAAAACACAATGTTTAGAAGGAGGGCTTCTAAATGAAATTGTGTATTATGTGAATGAGAATGTAAGTTTCTTGAATTTGGAGTACTCCAAGATGAAACTTTTAAACTTTGAAATAATTAACCTTTAATTGTTATTCCATCAAGGAATTAAGAGGTTATAATTATGAGTTGTTACAAGAAATAAATTGTGTTAATTTTCTCTTATTGAATTAGCAATTTATTCTTAGTAAATTCTCTAATTAAGTTAGAGAATTGTATTTGTAACAACAAAGTTATGATTTTGTGTTTAATTATGAAAATTAAAGCCAATGTTTTGGAAAAGGCTCCTTGTGTGGAGATAATTTTCAATGAAATATGGGTGTTCCAAGTATTTTGGTCACCATCGTGAGAAGTTAGAAATTTTGGTGGCCTCGACTTTATGTGATGGCAACAAAGATGTTCTATTTAAACACCTTGAACTTAGTGAGATTTCTTAAAGGAAGATACTACAAAGTTGGTGGAAATGAGACGGATGTTTAAATCCGTGAGTGCGGTTGAAGCATATGAGTTTCTTTTTTGCCGGAACTATATATTTAACGGATTTTTGGTTTCGTTATGTAACATATATAGTACCAAGAAAAAGGAAAAAAATAGTTGGAGTTTTGGACTATAAAATAAAATCGAGAATGTTGGTACAATGAAATTCATTGCAGCCGTTTCTTGATTTAAAATAGTAGACTCCATAAATCGAAAAAGTCAAATGAAAGAATTGAAATAGTCTTTCATGAAATCCATGTCGAATGGATGGTGATAAGTGAAATTTTCAAGGGACGAAAATAATTGAAAAATTAGTTTTCACTTGAAAAGATTTCAAGAAGCAACTCAAACATAAATGAATTTAAATGAATGTTGAGATGCTTGCTATTCTCTTTGTGTTGGAAAAGAGAATAGAGCTTCAGATAAGAAGTTGTGTTAACACTTCTTGTGATGAAAGCAAATGTGGTGGAGCATATTGAATTGCTTAAGGCAAAGACCAAGTTTATCAAAATTGGTCAAAAGTCAAACTTGTTTGAAAAGTCAAACTTGTATGAAAAACCAAACTTGTTTGGAAAAGTTAAACATATTCCTTGTGTCTTGAGTGACAAAGGTAGATATCATCAAGGATGATATCATGATGTTTGAATGAAGGGATGTAAATTGTATCAACCGATGGGTTGAGTTGGTGATCAATAATGAGAATATGTCTCTTTACCTGGATCACATTTTTATTTCAAAATGAATTCAAACAGATGTGAAATGTGTGTTGAACTACATCATCATATGATAAGCATAGTGATATATTGTGATATGTATGGATTGTTCAAACACATGGTAATAATAACAATGTTATTGTTATATCAATAAGTTTTGTCTCATTGAATGGAGATGTTGAAAAACAACTTTAAAATGAATAATAGGATAAAACACTAATGAGTATAGTGTCTGTATAACATGTGCTTGTACAAAATTATCCACTTTGTAAACCACTATCAAATGGTGTTGATGAAAATAATGAAAGCATTATTGTTATTTTAGGACTAACCCAAAGATGTGGGCGTGAGTCTACTTTGGAAAAATAAACCTATTGAATAGGTTACCCCAAGAAACAATGTAAATTCCATATGAAGTATGGAAACGTAGGCCTACGTACACTTGTGAATGTGGGGGGTGGTTCGCAAAGTAGAAAGTCCAAAAATCAACAAAATGGATATTTGGGTACAAGATGGCGAGTATGTAAACAATGAGTTTACATAATGGTTGTTATATATGATTCAATGACTTTGAATATCTATATAAAACCAAAGAAAAAGAAGAAAAAAAAATGAAAATCAAGTATTGATGTCAAGTTCATGAAAATGAACAAATGATACTTTGAGTGAAATAGATCAAAGTGATGCTTTGAATGAAATAGGTCAAAGTAAAACCTAGAATAAAGTGTGCAAGTTAGTAAAGTCACTAGATGACTTAAAACAAGCACAAAGATAATGACATCAAAAGGTTGATTTTGTCAGAAAGTGGATTAATCAAATATGACATGAGTGATTATGTCATAATGTTGATTAAATCTATCAAAAATATGTTGAACTTGAGAGAAGTTTAGCATATGAGACATTTGGATTTAAAATTTCAAGAAGAACAACTAATGAATTTGCATTAAGCAAATTAAGATATAATTCTTGGAAATTTTGAAAAGGCCACGAGATATGGGTTTAGCGGATACAATCCTTGAAGTGAAAATTTCTAAGAAATCTAATGGATACTTCTTGAGAAATTGAAAAGGATTATTTAGCAATGACTAAACCCCAATTGGCATGAGTCAACATCTATTGAAGAATAGAAGTGACATTGTTTCTCAAGTTGAACACTCGAGAATTATTGAAAGTCTAGTGAGTTGGAACACAAGTAATCCAAAATATATAGTGAAAGTACTAAGGTACTTGAGATACAATCGAGATTACGGATTACATTACACTAGACATCTATTGATAATTGAAGGATATAGCGATGCTATTTGGATATATGAAATCAAAGACATAGGTCTACGAGTGGTTTCGTATTCTTATTAGCGGAAGCGACTATATCATGAAATCTTCTAAATAAATAAGTTATAAATAGATTCAAAGCGGAATCTAAATTTATAGCTTTAGATAAATGTGGTGAGAAAGCCGAGAGGCTACGCCAATTTATAGAAGATATTCTAAGGGATAAATCTTGTGCTAGCAATTGGTTGTATTGCTAGAAGTCAATCGATGATTGATTGAATACAAAGCACTTTGTATAATGGTAGGTCTTGACTTATATGTCAAAGACGTAACACCATTAAGAAACTACTCTCAACTAATTTGGCTATGTGAAGTCAAATGAAAAACGGATCCGTTAACCAAATGGTTAGAACCGAGAGTTAGTTATAAATTATGGAGGGAATGAGACATAAAGCCTCTTAGAGTTGATCACAGCGGAAAACCCAATCTAGATGACTGGAGATCCCAAGAACTAGATTCAAAAGGGACCACCTAACTGTTAAAAGACTCGCGCGTCACTGTGGGGGTCAAATCCCCCAAGTCCATTCCTATTAGTGACATCCCGAAGGGACAAGGATAAGCAAAATGCTTTTAATGACTCTTACGCGTCGAGAAAGTCGAGCGGGGTAATACGGGTTACCTTCAAGAAGTCACCTATGTGAGAGAGAAGTGGGGCCGCTTCGAGGAGAATTGTGTGAGGCTCAATTCTTAGATCCTCTCGCAGAACCAGGCATTATGTTCAGGGCCATGAACGAACATAGCTATGAGAAATGAAATATGTTAGGACATTACTTGTGTCTAGTATATGATCGGCTACACAAAAAGCATATCGATTCAAGGACATCGCGTCTATCGACTTGCGAGTAGAGTAAATATGCTAGTTCGAGCGGAGGTTCAATGGGCAACATCCCCACACCTTCGTATGCAAGTTTTTGTCTGCCGGACTTTATCACCAATCTCGTCCTCAATTTCCTTCATGTGGGGGATTGTTGGAAAAAAATATATTGTGTGTGAAGGAAATTGTTTATATTTTCTTACATGAATCGTTTGTCGTTTGGCAAATATTATTGTGGGTTCATGTTTCACTCCGTGTGAACATTGAAATGGTATATCTACATGTCCAATTTAAGATTGGATGAGAAAGATATAATAGCTCAAAGTTGGTGGGTTAAAATTGTAACTTTTGAATTTAACTCAACCATTGATGTGCCATGATACCCAAATTAATAGATGGATTAATTGGGATCATTACCTTGGAGTTGTGGTTACAAAAATGTGGAATAAAACCACATGAATACAAGAGTAATGACTCTCATATTAATAGAGATTAATTGGGAATTCATTTTGATTTTGTTGGTTGAGCTATATATTGAGATACCCACAACTCTTTGAAAAAAAAAGAGAAAAAGAGATGAGAAAAAAGAACACACGATTGAGAATTTTTCCTTCAATCTTCTTCCTCCCTCTTGCAATTTGTTCATCTTCTTCCTTTGGCCTCCTAGAACAAAATCAATGGTGATATCGTCCAAGCATATTAGTTCATTTCGCCGGAAGGCTTAAGTGCGAAGTGGTTCCGGTTAATCCGTTTTATCCTGGGAGACTAACGCCCGTGAAAACCTCAAGCACTCGTAGAGAGGAGGACGAATTAGTCTTAAGGAGAGTGTGTTCTCACACGACTCGGATACAAGAGATCAAAGATGGACAAACCCAATGAAGAGATCAAATACGGTTGTATCGTTCCTTTTATGTTTTTTTCATAATTGTTGTATATTGTATTTTCAATGTTGTAATTTGTTTTCCTTTCAATATTTACAAGATATATTCCAACAACATATATGCCGAACTGGAACCGGGTCCGGAACCGGTTTTGGCCATCCATAACGAACCATTAAAAATGAAACAAAAATCGAGAATGCGTTCACATTGAAAATCTGACAAAACTGGACACTGCCCTTTACATTAACATGGCATCATCACATGCAAACGTCACTATCAACAAAGTAAATTTCACTGTTCGCTAAAACTGCTCCCAGTGTCTTGGAAGAAAAAGACACACTTTCGGAATCGATATTCTCACTTTTTAGAAGTTATTATTAATTTTTTTTTAAAATAACAAATTATCTTAATTTTTTTTAGAATAATATATGAATAATTATTTTATGTTACGATTTCTCATCAGAATTTAATCAAATAAGTTACTTAAAAAAAGTGAAACTTTAATTTCATAATTTCAGTAACAGAATTAAAATGGAACTGGTTACTCTTTGTAAAGGGTTCACTCAAATTATGATTTTTAAGGATATATGCACCCACCCAGTAACTATAGTAGAAGTGTGAATGACAAAAGTGTAGAAGGGTGGGGAAGGTAACGTGGTACGAGTCTAAGTTTTAGGAATGGTATAAATTGGGTATTCGGGGTTGTTAAAAGACACTTCTGCCTTTCAATTTTGCAATGTGAGGGCATTTCAATTTTAACATTCAGTTAAGTCTAGATTTTTTTTTTTTTAAATATATAAAGTCACGAAAAACAACAACATAGAATTTAGTTTACAAAATAAGGTGTTGCAATTTTATTGGTGCTTTTAATTAGAGTGTGTCGGGTCCACAAATCGATACAACCAATGAAATAACGTCACACTCATTTGTATTCTTCATTTTATGAACTTTGTGCCTCTAAGTTCTAACATTGCTCAAATTTCTTTTACCACTTAAAATCCCTATGCAATTACTGATTGATCACTTTCTCAGTACATTCTACCAAATTAAAAGATTATAACTTTTTGTCTTGACAAGATAATTAACATAAGTGTATATATATATATATATATATATATATATATATATATATATATATATATAATAATAATAATAATAATAATAATAATAAATTTGATGACATAATTATCAGTATATGTTTTATTAAATTAAAAGTTAATATAAATAAGACTTGAGGTCTACTGCTGCTGCTTGGGTAAATAATATAGATGACATAAATGTAAAAAGATTGTGACTTCGATGATGATACAGAAGAAGAGAGAGACTGAAGGGGACCATGACAATGATAAGGGAAGTTAGGATTTGACTTTTGAATTGGTTGGAATAAAAAAGATGAGGATATGTAATTTAACCGTACAAAAGTAGGCATAAATTTTTGATAATAATATACTCCATCCGTCCCAAATTAATATTATTAGTTTGATTTTACACGGATATTAAAAAAAAGTAAATATTGTGAGTATGAAAAGTAAAGTAAGAAAGAGAAATTGCGGGTAGAGAGTTTTTGTTGTGAGAATGACAAGTGGGTCCCATTTTCTATTTTAGACAATAAAGTAAAGTAAAACCCTTAAATTAGGACAAACTAAAAAGAAAAGTAAAAACTTTAGGGTTTTTCTAACCTATGCGCATAGGATAAGAAGTATTAATTATCATGATAACTTCCTTTTTTATCTCCAAAGCCCTCTAATCTTTATTTACCATAGTTACATCCTATAAATTCTCCCAAATATTCATCAACTGATTTTGATTCCTTATTTTTCTCCCATTACATTTCTCTTTCATCTCCCTCCAAAAAATTCCCCCCATTTTTTCACCATTTCTACTTCATATAAAATGCAATGTGCAATATATATTGCAAAAGCTCTCACTTGTAACACTAAGATTAAGTCATTATGAAAGATGATGAACATTCATTCTCTCAATCCCAATACACTAAAATAATCCATTCTAGGTAACTTTAATTCAATTTTATTTTATATATTTTTTTATTTTTTAGCATAAGAATTATGTTCTTTAACAATATATATTATTTTGTTTTAGTCTTCTTATTTTTAATTCAATCGTATACTTAAACATAACTAATACTATTAGTTAGTAGTAACACGATATCAAAGATTATAGGTACTCGCAGAGTAGGTAAATACATTATGAGTTTGGTTGGTTCAATAATATAATACTCCCTCCGTCCCACCCGAATTATGATTTTGGGTTGGGCACGGGGATTAAGGAAAAAGTGTTAGTGGAGTAGGTGTTGTGAATATGAAAAGTAAAGTAGGAGAGAGAAAGTATGGTAGAGAATAATGAGTGGAAAGTTGTTGTAAGTGTTAATGTTGGTCTCATTAAATAAAACATTTCCATTTTCGGGTTGTCCTAATTCTAACGGGACACCCAAAATGGAAATTTGTCCTAATTCGAGTGGGACAGAGGGAGTATATTTTATTCTTTCTATTTTAAAATAAATATTTAAATTTTTCTAATTTATTTTTTTATTAAGAATATATTCAAATTTATCTTAGATATTTATTTTGGGACGGAGAAGTAATTAAATTAAACATAATTTTTATAGCAGAGGGTCTAATATGTGTCCTAAACATCTCAATAGTGCTTGTGCAATATACGTATATACAGTGACTTTATTTACCATATAATTATTTTGGGAGATGAAAGAGAAATGTAATTGGAGAAAAATAAGGGGCCAAAATCCTTTGATGAATGTTTAGGAGAAATTATAGGAAATAATTACGGTAAATAAGAATTAGATTCAAATTACATGGATTTGGAAGATGGAAATGGACATTATCACGGTAATTAGTACTTCTTATCCTATGCCCTTAGGGCATAGATTAGACAAACCGAAAACTTTAAAGCGAGATAATTAACTTACATAATAAAATAAAATAAAAGATAAGCATGTGTAGTCGAATTTTAATCTTTAAAAAAAAAACGCTGGGTCCAATCTCATGATTAGAAACAATAGAAAAAAATGAAATTTGAAAACTTATTTAGAGATAGAGGTGACCGGACCCTGAAAAAATAGAAAAAATCGGAAGTCAAAACTGATTCATTCCTTTGCGAAAAAGAAAAAATCGGAAGTCAAAACTGATTCACTCCTTTGCGAAAAAGTTTTTTTTGTACCAACTTCCAAAACAAGAAAGACAACATTTTATATTGGAGATAGTAGTAATAAAAATAAAATAAAATAAAACATACGGAGTGACACAATTTTAGATTAAAGAAAGGGGAGGGTTTTGTCCGGCAAAGTTGATGTGATTTCTATGTTCTCCCCCATGCACTCTCTTCTCTTGACATGCAACAATTCCGTTCTCCATCAATGCAATTTTTCATCACCATACAATTGAATTAATCTAGGGTTTTACATTCAATTGAAATGCAAAACCGATTATATACATGATTTTTTACTTTATTTTTTTATTTTTTTTAAATGTAACATTCAACATATTAACTGTTACATTCATCTATATAGCATATTACAATCATATATACACTGTGTTACATTCAATTATTACTTTTTCTAACCACAAAACTATTTATGTTATTTTGCGAAACTGCTGTTACATCTTACAATAAAGTGTTACTTTTTAAGACCAAACTATTACTTTCTTCATAAGAACGTGTTACATCTCAAGAGACGAGCAGCCCAATTTTTTTTGTGTGTTAAAAAATACTACCTCCATCCCAGTCTAAGGTTCTTATTTTGTCCCAGTTTAAGGTTCTTAGTTTTTAGAGGCTTATTTGAAGGAACTTTGAGCAAGTGATGAAAATTTTAAAACTTTTTATTTGTACACAATTATAAATACTATCAATAATAACTTTTAGATCTTCATTATGATAATTGGATTAACCAATAATTATTGCTCAAAGTTGCTTCAGAGAAACAGCAAAAAAACTAAGAACCTTAAACTGAGACGGAGGGAGAATTTTTTTTTTGTTTAAAAATCAAACTATAACATGACCTATGTAGTTTTATTCGTCTCGTTGAGACGAACACACTTGTATTTTTAGAATTTTTTTTCGACTTCAAAATCACAAGATATTGCATTTTAAAATTATGTGAATTTTTTTTTAAATGTGCGCATCGTGCCGCGCGCTGGGAGGATAAAGGATAAACTTGGGCGGGTTATGGGTTTGATCCATGGAGGATCCGCCTCACCATGTGAGACGGTCAAGCCCGGTTGTTGGGCTGTGCAAGAAGATCAATTGCACAGGGTCCAATTTTTCCTAGGGCCCCATATTTTCCCCCACCCACCCCAGTAGAAGATATTCTGATACGGGACTTCAATTTAAAACAACACTGACTAGAAAAAAAAAAGAGCAGGTTCGTTGTTCGGAAATTACGCAAGAAGATCAAACGGAAACTCGGAAATCGTGGCTTGATTGAAGAGGCCGTCGATCTATTGATCAACGGCCTCCTAAATTTAAAAAAACAAGAATTTGGTCATAAAAAAAACAAGAATTTGGTCATGATCAACGTATTAGACTTTTGAATTAAAGAGTTATGATCAAAGAGTGCTCGAACGATTTCTTTTCCTAAAATATTAACGGCCCAATATTTGTATTAGCACAGGGCCTCAAAAATTATTAAGACGGGCCTGGAGACGATCTCACATGAGTGTTTGTCTAAAAAAAAAAAAAATACACAACATTTTATATTGGAGATAGTAATAAAAATGAAATAAAGACATACAGAGACCGGAATAACACAATTTTAGATAAAGAACGGGGAGGTTTTTGTCAAAGTTGATGTGATTTCTATGTTCTTCCCATGCACTCTCTTCTCTTGACATGCAACAATTCCGTTCTCCATCAATGCAATTTTTCATCACCATACAATTGAATTAATCTATTTTCACACAAAGTGGAATGATTTTTTTTTTTTTTTTTTTTGGGTAAGCTGAAGTGTCCAATAGAACGCTTAAAATGACAAAATGAAAAGTTTGTTATGGGACGGAAGAGTATACAATTTTTTATCTCATGCCCGCACAGGGTACTGCACTAGTTGGTTTAAAGACGCATTTGTAAGTATTTCAATATTGAGATATATGCAATCAGATTCACATAAGTAAGATGCAACAATCAACTTCCATCTTTAATATTTTGTCCGTTTCAAAATTATAGTCTCATTTTTCTTTTATGTTTTTCTCAAATCATCTCATTTTCGAAATAAAGGCTCTATAATAACTTAATTTCTAAATCGTATTAATTTTTGTATCATATAATATAATGTAACTTTAAAATAATAAGAGTAAAAGAAGACTATAAATATGGATGTTCAGAGACACTGCACTACAAGTAATGCTAAAAACACACTTTTTTTTTGTCTTTGAAGACCAAACAAACTCCACCCCAACATACTACTAATACTCCCCTCACCTAAGCACACATATGAAATCTCTCTCCCTCTCTCCCTCTCTCTTCTTTGAGATTTCTAAAGAACACAAAACTTAAGGGAGGGGGCAAGCAGTAGGATTACAAGGGACTTCTATCCAAAATCTGGTGTTGTTGATAATTCTGAATTTCAGGTAAGGTTCATTTCATCACACCCATTTTCATTGCAGTAATTTTTTAACTTTTTTTTTTTTTTTTTTTTTAATTTTTTTTTTTATTCATGTCTTTTGATAATTGATCTTGTTGATAATTCGGAATTTCAAGTAAGGTTCATTTCATGATAAAAAAAATCCGATGTTTTCTTTTTATTCATGCAAATATAGTTTATATATTGTTGCATGTTCTTTTCTCAAGAAACCATTTTATTGAGCAATTTGATTTTATTAATGGCTGTTGTTGTGTTATGTGGGTAGCATTGATCATGGACGACGATGGCTTTGAGGTTCCACCTCCGGCGCCAGCCATCTTTCACTGCCCTCCTCCACCGTCACCACCACTGCCGCCGCCACCATGTGATCAGCCACAGATGCAGTTTCCACCGCCACCCCCACCGCCGATTGGAACGCTACTTCCGCCACCACCACCAATGAACGATTCCTCAATCAATTGGGGAATCATCATTGGCGGTGTACTGGGTTTGGTTGCATTTGTGATAGTTTGTCTGGCCATCTTGATAAAGATTGGTGAGAAGATGAAAGGGAAGGAGGGGGATGAGCCAGTGCCGTCAACTCTTGATGATGAAGAAAATACTTGGGGCCCGTCGTCTGCTTCGCCGTTGCCTCCGGACTATGCCGAGCCGGACTTCGTGTTTGACCCGGGGTATGTTTATGACCCGAACTATGTTAATGATCAGTAGTACTGATCCATAAGTATATTCTTGATTGCCCAACTATATAGCCTCAAATTGCATGTAATTAAAGTCACTCGAATTTGGCTCAACAACTACATAGTTTAATTATATTAACACTTAGCCTGGGTTTGATGTTCTTAAAGATTACTATCAATTTCTGTTTATTATATAGGCCAAAATACATTTACCCCCCCAAAGTATCCACCGAATCCCACTTTGCCCCCCAGCGCCAAATTTGTCCCACTTTGCCCCCAAAGCTTCAATTTGTCCCACTTTCCCCCCCAGCTCCAGACTTTGCACCCCAGCACTAACGAATGTTAGAAAATTAAGGCCAAAATTTTGGCCTTATTATAACATTATTCCTCAAGTCTTTAGTTTCATTATTATTTTTATTATAAAGCCTAAGAAATAGCCTGGGTTTGATGAAATATGGTCTGAACCGCGGTTTGCACCGCGAAATCAAGCCGTGGTCTAGCCTAAACCGAACCAAAACTATGGCGGTTCGGTTTAGTTTGGTTTGGAGATTGTCATAGTTCTGTTCGGTTTGAGATTTCATCAAACCGATGACTAGCGGTTTGGCTTTTAAATTGGTCGAGACCGAACCATTGACATAAAGTTTTAAGAAGCAACAAAATATCAAGAATAAGAGCAGTAAAAGTTAACTGAACAGCCAGGAGGTAAAAAACAACGTAAACAAAGAGTATCACTAGTCATTAGAATTCATAGGATGAGGTACATTTGAATCTTAAACCAGAGCTAACTTTTGTGGTTTCATGATTTGGTTCGGCAGTTAGGTCTCATGGTTCGGTTTCACAGCCTTGAACCGCGGTTCGGTCTAAAACAATTTGGTTTGGTTTGGTTTGGTTTGAAGAGGTCAGATCACATACCAAACCAAACTAAGTGGTTTGCCTGTTTTTGAAACCGAACCAAACCACTAATGCTTGAAAATCGAATTAACCGCTTGATTTAATTCGGTTCGATCCCAAACCGCGGTTTAGACCAAACTGGTGACACACCTAATATATCATATGATCATCAAGAATCAGAAATTACTCTTTCTTTTTCAAACAGATATTAGTACATTAACTTTTATGTAGTTTTCTTATGTGGTCCCATATTATTGATTCTGTCGATATTTATGGGTTTTACTTTCGTAGACACTCATTTGATCAACGATGCACTGACAAGAAATAAGTTTGAAAGGAGAAGTTATAATTAGCTATCTTTGGTTTGATCATTTGCTGAGTTTATAGTTACATTTCGTCAAGTAATCACAAAACTAAAATAATACTCTCGAAAGATAGTCTCATCAACATAAATGAACTTTGATCAAACATCGATGTTGATCTATACATTCTAATGAAATTGTAAAAATTGTAATCGACAAATCATTAAGTGATATATCAATTAAAATTTATAAAATTTAAATGTGATCATTAGATAGACACCAATGCTTAGTCAAAGTTCATTTAAGTTGAGCATAAAAAGTCAAAGTGAGACTATCTTTCTGAAATAAAGGGAGTACTATTATTCTGAGAAAGGGTACGATAATAATAGATTGCATAAAAGAAACAAAAGAGAGAAAAAAATTCAAGCGGTAACCAAAAAAGATAAATGTACCACTTGGTAAACATTTCAATCACATATAGGAAGACTTTTTTCCAATAGAAAATAGTGCAAAGTTGCTTCAAGATCAAGACCATGTTGTTTAACTGCCCTTTCAAACTCTTTATACGAGTCACTGTAAATTTTACAGTAATCGGATTTCCATTTGTATGCGAGCATAATTGCATGCTTCATATCTTCCTGTGTGATGACCTTTTTGAACATACCAATCCACCCACATGCTACCTATAACGTTACACATTGCTTCTTTGGTTTCCAATTTCAACCACTTGTAGCAACCTTATATATATATTGCAGTTGAGTAGGCGATTTAGTAACCGTCTATATAAACAATAAACAATAATGTATAAAGTATATTTTTATATAAATTAAATTAAGTGATGAATGCACCTCGACGATAAAGAACAACGTGCATTAATTCATGGGCCAGGATTGCCCCAGTTAGTATCCTGTTTTATATAACAATGAATCATCATGTAAGTATATAACAAGTGATTACGTAATGAATATTCACACAATTCTAGCTTTCTCAGGGCCTGAGTTTACTAAACCAAATGTTTATTTTTGCATAGTTTACTAAACCAAATATTAAAATTGCAGAATATGACCTTTTAGCATTTTTTTCTTTTAATAAGGACATACGAGAACATAACAAGTAATTAAAGCACATTTTATGGATCCATTTTCGTATATTTCAGTTTTATCATAATACAAATAATTATGTATATAATTAAAAGTGTTGTATTTGTATTTTTGGAACAAGGATGGATATACTCAAAAATAATCAAGACAGAAAAAGAGACGGAGTAAAATCGGGACGGAGATTTTATAGGCTATCTACAAGATAATATTTTCCCCGTTATATATTGCAGACGGCTACACGGAAAAGTTATCTCGGGGATGTAATGCCTATCACGGTAAGAACATACACACTGCAATTGTGTTGCTCTTGGAACCAAGAACACAAGCCCAGAAAGTATTTATAAAACTGAAATTAAGAAGACAAAAGAGTGAGAGATTGAAGAAGACAGAACAACTGGAACGAAAGTTGGTATTCTCTTTTCTATTTCTCAGTAATATTCCCCAAGAAGCAAATCACTATTTAAAGTAGCCAAAGGGACATAAGTGATTGTGTGGAGCAGTCACCATCACCAACCACACAGAAGCGGTGCAACCGTGCAAACAGAAAGAGACACAAACATTTGCGTCCGTTGGGCACAACGGCAATAACTGCTATTTTCAAAAATCAGATTTTTTTTTTTTTATTAATTCCGACCGCCCATGAAGAAGTAATGGACTTAAAAATTATTAGGATCTAATTATTTAGAAATATTACAACAATCCCCCACTAATTTCTAAATAATGAAAAACAACAATAAAAGACTCAATAAAAATTGGGCATTGTATAATGTAATCCCAAAGGTGGACTAGGCCTTTAACCTAGGGTTGAACACAACATCGAAAAATTGTAAGAGACTAGAGAGGACTAGACCTTTATCTCAGTCCTTAAAATTACAATGTTATGTTCACATTATACATAGAGTTCATGGTTCTCTTAGGCAGCGCGTTATGGGCCATGCGCTGATCCCATTTAGCGAGTACTCTCAAGTTTTACCGAAACTCTAGAGAGCGGCCCTAATCCTCATACTCGCAAAGGCAGACTCATCAAGGGTGTCCACAACCGCTACATCACCCCACATAAGCTATGAGTTATGTTAAGGACAAAGTCCAACCTGCTTGTTGTGGATAACAGTGCATAAGCCAGACATGGGACTTTAATTTGGAATAGTTTAGCACCCCCACTAATCCAAAGAGTATATAATGCACTGGAGATGCTACAACTGTAGCCATCTCTTGGATAATTCTTGACTAGTTTCCTTTGAACTCCGAGCATGATGATTACCAGGTATAACGGGCATCATCAAGAAGGAGTAGGTTTTAGTCAAGTTATCTCAATCAACCGGTAATAGTCCCATATCTCCCATGGCCTTACTGATCTTAGTGCTATTTAATGGTTTAGTCAGCGGATCCGCAAGCATTTGATCAGTAGGTAGATATTCTATTACAATCTTACCTTTCTTCACCAATCTTCTAATATGATTGTACCTCATAGCAATATGTTTACTATTGCTAGACAATCTTTTATTTTTAGTATTATAAATCGCACCTTGATTGTCACAATACAAGGTATATGGTCCTCTAGAAGTATTTATAAAAGGAATGCACTTCATAAAATTCTTCATCCATATCAATTCTTTGCTTGCCAATGACATAACAATATATTCAGATTCCATGGATGATAGTGCTACACAAGTTTTTTTTTTGGAGGACCAAGCAACTATACAACCACCAATAGTAAACAACCATCCACTCGTGGATCTAGAGGTGGTTCTATCAGAAGCCCAATTGGCATCACTATAACATTCCAAAACAGGAACTGAACAGTTATAGTGTAGTCCATAATTAATAGTGGACTTTAAATATCTCAGAACTCTATAAAGTTCTTTCCAATGCTCATTACTAGGATTACTAGTAAACCTGCTTAAAATTCCAACAGCACAAGCAATGTCGGGTCTAGTGTAATTCATTGCATACATTAGACTTCCAATAATTCTAGCATATTCTTCTTGATTAACAGGTTCACCATTATTAGGAGCTAAAGTGACATTGGTGCTTATCGGAATACTATAAGTCTTGTAATCAAAATAATTAAATTTTCGAAGCACTTTTTCAATATAATGTGATTGAGTCAAAATATAATTCCCATCCTTTTTTTTTTATCACTTTCACACCTAAAATCACATCAACAGGCCCAAGATCTTTTATATCAAAAGTAGAAGTTAAAAAACTCTTAGTTTCATTAATACAATCCATGTTGGTACCAAAGATTAATAAATCATCAACATACAGTGTAATAACTACACTATATTGTTCCATAGTCTTTGTAAATACACAACTTTCTACTTTAGAGTTTTTAAAACCAAACTTTTTGATCTCGGATTTAAATCTCTTATACCACTGTCTAGGTGCTTGCTTAAGACCATATAGGGAACGATTTAATTTACATACTTTATCTTCTTTACCCTTAACTACATATCCTTCGGGTTGATAAATATAAATTTCTTCCTCTAGTTCACCATTAAGAAATGCTGTCTTAACATCCATTTGATGTACTTCTAATTTATAAATAGATGCAATAGCAAACATTATCCTAATGGAGGCTATTTTGGTGACCGGAGAAAATGTCTCAAAATAATCTATACCTTCTTTTTGACTATAGCCTTTAACGACCACTCTCGCTTTATATTTTTCTATACTACCATCGGTTTTATATTTTCTTTTTAATACCCATTTACAACCGATTGGTTTAGTATTAGGAGGA
Source organism: Campanula takesimana (assembly GCA_026119855.1). Classification (NCBI taxonomy): domain Eukaryota; kingdom Viridiplantae; phylum Streptophyta; class Magnoliopsida; order Asterales; family Campanulaceae; genus Campanula; species Campanula takesimana. The sequence goes on from JAOWBW010000879.1 coordinate 523,133, forward strand.
AGGTCGGTCAAGGTCCAAGTATTATTATCATGTATAGATTTTATTTCATCATCCATAGCGGCCTTCCAAAATTTAGCATCGGGTAAAGACATTGCCTCTTTAAAAGTTTTAGGATCTTCTTCTAGTATGTATGTAAACATTCCGGGTCCTAAATCTTTTTCAATTCTTTGTCTTTTACTTCTTCTAGGTTCGGTTGGCGCTTCATTAACTTGCTCATTTCTATGTTCACTAGAAGACGAAGGAAAGGACTCTAGAGAAGGATTAGAAGATGAAGGGACGGACTCTTCTAATTCTATATTCAACTCCTTTTCTAGTTCATGTTTATCCGCATCCTTAATGGTCAAGTTTTCAAAGTAAATTGCATTAGCCGCTTCAAGAACACTATTTGAACTTAGATTTAAAAATCTACAAGCCTTGCTCCCTTTAGCATAACCAATAAAAATAGATTTAGTAGCTTTACTACCGAGTTTTGGTCTCTTTAAAGTTGCATCTAAAACATAAGCTATACATCCCCAAACTTTAAAATAATTAATATTTGGTTTTCTATTATTCCAAAACTCATATGGTGTTTTATCTTGTTTAGAATGAATAATTCTATTAGAGATATAACAAGCGGTATATAAAGCTTCTCCCCAAAAACTAGAAGGCATTTTAGAATGAATCAACATCGCACTAACCATTTCTAAAAGACTTCTATTTTTCCTTTCCGCTACTCCATTTTGAGGTGGGGTATTAGGAGCGGACTTTTCCATTGTTATTCTATTTTCTTCACAATACTTTATAAGTTCTCCTAACTTGTATTCTCCGCCTCTATCGGATCTAAGCCTTTTAATTTTTATTCCATGTAAATTTTCAACCTCTTCCTTAAAAATTTTAAATTTTTCAAAAGCTTCATCTTTTGTTCTTAAAAGATATATATAAGTAAATTTTGAAAAATCATCTATAAATGTTATAAAATATCTTTTTCCACCTCTAGTTAAAATATCTTTATTATCACAAATATCGGTATGAATTAATTCCAAAAGTGTTGTATTTCTAACCACGGACTTATGAGGCTTCTTAGAAATTTTTGCTTGGGCACAACACTCACAATTATTAGTAGTAAGAACAACACTATCCTTAGGGACTAATTCATGGTGAATCATTCTATGCATAGCATTACTACCAATATGACCTAATCGATAATGCCAAACATAATTCATAGAGTCAATCAAGTAAGCAGAAGAAATAATTTTATTCATACTAAGCAAATACAAATTGTTTTTAGCATAGCCTTTCCCAACAAATGATCCCTTCTTAGAAATGATCACTTTTTGGGAATCAAATACAACTCTAAAACCATGATCATCAAGTTTCTTAACGGATACAAGACTCTTCCTTAAACTAGGAATATGATGAACATCTTTAAGGGTAAGAACTTTTCCCGAAGTGAGAGGAAGTTCAACGGTCCCTTTCCCAACAACAACACTAGTAGATGAATTGCCCATAAACACAGATTTTTCACCATCAAGGGTTTCATAAGTCTTGAAGGCACTCCTATTTGGAGTCACATGACAAGTAGCACCAGAGTCTACCCACCAACCTTCGTCGACATCAACCATGAGCACTTCAGTGATCATTGCCACCATATCATCATCATCTTCAATGACATTAGCCTCTTGCTTCTTTGGCCCTTTACGGTGGAAGCACTTGAAAGCTTTATGTCCCTCTTTCCCACAAACATAACAAATAACCTTTTTGTTGTTATTGTTGTTATTGTTGTGCTTGTGGTTTTTCTTCTTGTTGTTGTCGTTGTCATCTCCCCTCTTCCTTTTATTATTCTTGTTATTGTTGTTCTTGGAAGATTCCCCCTTTAAAAACTTTTTCTCATGATTTTCCGAGTTGGATGCCGGTTCGATATTATGAATTTTCTCAATCTTTTCTTGAACATTAAATCCATCTCGGATTTTAGATTCATGCTCAATCTGAATGTGTTGGAGAAGTTGGTCCAAGTTTAAAGACTTTCTTTTATGTTTTAAAGACTTTTGGTAATCCTTCCAAGAAGGGGGAAGTTTACCAATAATTATAGACACTTAAAAATTTTCAGAAATATTTTCACCAACATCCGCACATTCAGTCGCAATATCACATAATTCATTGACTTGATCAATGACCGGTCTAGAATCAACCATTTTAAAATCGATGAATTTATTAACAAGAAAAGATCGATTACCGGCATCTTCATTTACGTACCTTCTTTGAATTGCCATCCACAAATCATAAGCCGTTTGAAACTTATGGAAAACGTTGAAGAGGGCATTCGTCATTGCATTTAAAATTGTGTACCGGCACGCATAATCATCATCTAACTATTTCTTTTGTCGCTCCGTGAGACCACGCCTTTCTCCATTAGTGCTCTCGACATCACTTGAGATTGTTGAAGATGAATCTTCGTGTGGGTAACCCTCACTAAGAACATAAGCAAGCTTTGTCACCGTCAATACGAAAAATATCTTCATACTCCATCTTTTGTAGTTAAGTCCGTTAAAACGCTCAAGCCTTTCAACTTCATGGAATTGAGTCTTCCCAACCAAAGAATCCATTAGAGACAAATATTATCTTGTAATTGTTGTATTTGTATTTTTGGAACAAGGATGGATATACTCAAAAATAATCAAGACAGAAAAAGAGACGGAGTAAAATCGGGACGGAGATTTTATAGGCTATCTACAAGATAATATTTTCCCCGTTATATATTGCAGACGGCTACACGGAAAAATTATCTCGGGGATGTAATGCCTATCACGGTAAGAACATACACACTGCAATTGTGTTGCTCTTGGAACCAAGAACACAAGCCCAGAAAGTATTTATAAAACTGAAATTAAGAAGACAAAAGAGTGAGAGATTGAAGAAGACAGAACAACTGGAACGAAAGTTGGTATTCTCTTTTCTATTTCTCAGTAATATTCCCAAAGAAGCAAATCACTATTTAAAGTAGCCAAAGGGACATAAGTGATTGTGTGGAGCAGTCACCATCACCAACCACACAGAAGCGGTGCAACCGTGCAAACAGAAAGAGACACAAACATTTGCGTCCGTTGGGCACAACGGTAATAACTGCTATTTTCAAAAATCAGATTTTTTTTTATTAATTCCGACAGCCCATGAAGAAGTAATGGACTTAAAAATTATTAGGATCTAATTATTTAGAAATATTACAACAAAAAGCATTGACAAGTCAAATGTAACATAGACTATGGAAAGGGATACATATTTACAAAGTGACGCATTTGGTTTTCTTTTTTTTTTTTTTTTTTGAAAGGAAGTGACGCATTTGATTTTCAAAGGACAACTACACTATGTAGATGACACCAGATTCAGAATCTTGGCTACGTCACTAAATATAACTAGAATAAGATATTGGAGTAGAGGACCAACCGGACTAGCGATCAAAGACGATGGAAGAAAATCAGGACAGCAGCACTGGCAGAGTGGGCGGCCGCCCAGAATAGGGGCGTGCGACCGCCCAAGCGATCAGGCTGGAATAGGGCCACCAGGGACAAGGCTGGGCGACCGCACAGGCTAGAGTGTGCGTCCGCACAGAATGTCCGGAAAACTGGGTTGGCCAAATTTGAGTGATTTTAGGATTCCTTCTTTGACTAGGATTTGGTCTTTATTCTAGGTTTGCTATATAAGCAGGGTTCCGCCCCATAACTCATTGTAACTCCATATTTACATATTATAGTGCAAGATCCTGGCTTGGTAGTGCCCCCAGACGTAGTAAAAAATATTGACGAACTGGGTAAACAATTTCTTGTGTCTCTTTACTGTTTTTGCTTCTTTTATCGTTCTTGCTTGTTGGGTTTGCGTGTTATATTCTTGCGATCTGTTTGGTTTGGAGGGTCTATACCACAACAACTGGTATCAGAGCTTTAGTTAGACAGCCAAGGGTTTCAAACAGTCAAGAATGGGCAAGGATAAACGAGCGGTAGAAAAGTTCGATGGTTCTGACTACGGGTTTTGTATGGTAAGGATCTCTATAAACCTATATTGGGAGTCAAACCAGAAGGCAAAAAAATAGGAAGATTAGGATCTTATGGATCGGAAATCCCTAGGGGTGGTTCGATCTACTTTGTCAAAGTGGATCGCGAAGACTACCAAGAAGGCGAAAACCACCAAGGAGCTATTGGATTATCTTACTGAGAGATTTGAAACTCCATCTGCTGCAAATAAGGTTGGTTTGATACGCAAGATGGGTAATCTCAAGATGCAAGAGGGAGGATCCTTAGCTAAGCACATCGATGAGTTTATGGATGTTATAGACTCATTGGCGGAGCTGGATATTACGTTTGGGGATGAGGTTCATGCTTGTCAATTGCTAGCGTCCTTACCAGGAAGTTGGAGCGGAACGGCGACGGCGTTAAATGCTTCAGCGGGTAAGAGAAAATTAAAGTATGATGATGTTAAGGACTTTCTTCTAGGCGAGGAGAATCGCATAAAAAAGTTGCGGACACCATCTACTTCGGGATCGGTTTTAGCTACAACTAGCAGGGGAAAACTGAGTACTAGCAACAAGGGGAGAACTGAATCAGAGGAAAACGTAGGAGGTGGTGAGTACAGGCCTAGGGAGAACAAGAATGCACTATGGGTAGCCAAGGGATCGGTTGAGTGCTATCATTGTAAGGAGTTAGGACACTACAAGAGGGATTGTCCCAGGCGAGGGGATAAATCGGCGAATGTGATAACTGAGGGCGAAGATGTACTGATTTTGAGTGTTAGTAGTGCGCTAGAATCATGGGTGCTGGATTTGGGGGTATCATTCCACTCATGCGGGCATGCAGAGGAGATGGAAAATTACACTTCCGGTGATTTCAGAAAGGTCAATCTGGCGGATGGCGAGCCTTTGGAAATCAAGGGGAAGGGGGATGTCAGAATAGGAGCATCGGACGGGAGTGTCTTACATCTACACGGGGTCAGACACATTCCGGGTTTGAAAAAGAACCTGTTATCAGTTGGGCAGCTGGGTGAAGAAGGTTGCACGGTAACTTTTAGCTGCAGGAACTGGGTTATTACCAAAGAGTATTCTGAGATCGCTCGGGGTAATAAGGAAAGAATATTGTACTTGACAAACACCAAGGATAGTATCGCGGTGGCGTCAGCCAAGGGTGATACGGATTTGTGGCACTGTCGATTGGGTCACATGGGTGAAAAGAGGGTACGATTGGTTCACACAGATTTGTGGGGACCGACCCCGGTAACTTCTCTGGGTGGTGCGTCATATTACATGACCTTCATTGATGATTCTACAAGGAAGGTCTGGGTTTACTTCTTGAAAGGGAAAGATGAATATTTCAGGGTGTTTAAGAAGTGGAAGGCCTTGGTGGAGAATCAAACGGGACTCAAGGTCAAAAGCCTGAGATCGGATAATGGTGGGGAGTATGAGCTAAGAGAGTTTAAGGAATAATGTGATGCGAATGAGACTCGCATGGATATTACAGACTCGGGTGGGAGCATGACGGTTCATGATGTCCAAGGTCAAGGGGTCACTGAAGATGAACCAAATACTCCAGGATCGGATATTCTGCTGCGCAGATCTAACAGAGAGTGTAGATCGGATGGCAAGGCTCTAAGATTCTCAAGCAAGGAGAAGTTGAAGCCGGGTATAGCTTCAACGGGGCTTGGAGAATAGGAGAGGAGGACGGCACTACCATGATCGAGGTGAGCACTATGGCACTAAGGATGAGTTGAAGACGGATACGGGGATTGTATACGCGGTTGATCTCTAGGTGGGAGATTGTTGGAGTAGAGGACCAACCGGACTAGCGATCAAAGACGATGGAAGAAAATCAGGACAGCAGCACTGGCAGAGTGAGCGGCCGCCCAGAATAGGGGTGTGCGACCGCCTAGCCCTCAAGCTGGAATAGGGCCACTAGGGACAAGGGTGGGCGACCGCACAGGCTAGAGTGTGCGGCCGCACAGAATGTCGGGAAAACTGGGTTGGTCAAATTTGAGTGATTTTAAGATTCCTTCTTTGACCAGGATTTGGTCTTTATTCTAGGTTTGCTATATAAGCAGGGTTCCGCCCCATAACTCATTGTAACTCCTTATTTACATATTATAGTGCAAGATCCTGGCTTGGTAGTGCCCCCAGACGTAGTAAAAAATATTGACGAACCGTGTAAACAATTTCTTGTGTCTATTTACTGTTTTTGCTTCTTTTATCGTTCTTGCTTGTTGGGTTTGCGTGTTATATTCTTGCGATCTGTTTGGTTTGGAAGGTCTATACCACAACATAAGAAAGTGTCAATTGAATAAATCTGAAATCACCAAACGACATAGATTATGGAAATAGAGGTTATGAGATAATTTACTTGGGAAGACCATGTAACAACAAAATGCTAGAGACACTGCCTCCGGGTATTCGTTGTGACTCTCTAGTGGCTTTAACATTTTTCCCAATTCTTGAACACTTCGTAACCTATAAATTAATTTAAGGTGGTAAATACTTCCTATATCTTGTAGCACTACACATATTTTCAAATAATTCAATGAAGAAATATATGAAAATTCTTACGCTTTTAACGGACCCCCCCGATCCTCCATGCAATGCACGGCCAAACACATCTGTGTTAGAGTTCGGTCTCTTATTTCTTCGCAACTCTTTTTGATCGACTATTAAAATCTTTGTATTTTGGGAAAACTCTAATTTCACCGTTTCATAAAATTTATGGATTTCTTGAATTAGGGCTTCAAGTTCTGAGGTATTTTGAACTGCAGAGATGACGCATTTCATGCACTGTTGTCGGCCGTCGTCATAGTTGAATGTCTCTTCTACTAGTATTTGCTGATGTGATAACACGAAGTAATAAATAGAAATATTTGATTTCTTGATCGAAGAAATATAGAGTCACGAGATTGAAGGAATAAATAAGGTGTAGGGGTGGTATTTTGTTCATATAACTGTCTTTTTTATTATTTGCGAAAAGTCTAAACAAAATGTATTTTAGATTGGAGGGAGTGTTAATCATCAATTATAACATTCTGGTTTTTGAATGAAGTAAGATATAAAAGAGAGAGAAAATAAATAAGGTTAACTTTGATATTTGTTTTCATTGAATGGTAATAACAATTGTCTTTCTTATTATTTTGTAAAATAAAAGCGGTAATTATATTAAAAGAGAGGTGAAAATAATTTAGAATTTTGGACAATTTCACTAGAAGTATGATCCGAAAAAAATATTCCCTGGGAACCAAATATTTTGTAAAGTACAATCAACATTTTGTAAATTATTCCCTGAACATTTTTTTAAAACAAAGGTAAAAATTGAAGTGTAATTAATTTTATGAAAGTAGTGAATCAACATTCATAAATAAATTAACTTGTTGAATGCGATATATTATTATTATTATTATTATTATTCTTGGAAAAGAGGGAGTATATAAAATCAAAACAGTCTAAAAATTCATGACATTTATTTTATATGACAAAAAGAAGCCAGCAATAATTCTCATTAAAAGAAAAAAGCGATGCCTGGTTATTGCTAATTTTAAATAAAATTCTTACCAATCGGCAACAATAACATGTGTTGTGAGAATCTGACGCAGTAATCGTCCCTCTAGAATTGGTGTTCCTGTTCTCATAAAACTAAAAAGGCAAATGTTTGTAGAAATAGCATTATCATTTCATACGCAGAACAAAGCTATGATAATTATTTAAGAAAATAAGAGATGGTGAACACCGTAAATCACAAACGAAACAAAAATTACTCCCTCCGTCCATAAATTGATGTTTGATATTTTTTTTTTTCAAATTTGGTCTCGATTTAATCAAGAGCAAATTTGAAAAAAAAAAAAAAAAAAACTTGACACTCGTTTTAAAGACAGAGGTAGTATAACATATTGATCGGTTCGTAGAACTTAATGTTTTATATATAATCCCTATGTCTCTATTTAAAAGTTCAAATTAATTAAGGAGTCATGCAAATAAATGTTTACGTTTTTTTACAATTTTAACGAAAATTTGTCATGCAATTTTCAAATATTTGATTTTGAAATATAAAATGAATATTTAGAGACCAAGCTTCCTTTTTTATTGAAAAACAATTCAATTTTTTTTTTAAATGAAGGTTTATGAGAAAGTTAACATAGTTTCTATGATCGCTTCTATGATCTTTTTCTTCCTCATTCTGATTTTGGTATGAATTTCTGATTTTGGAGTGAATTACTGCTATTTTTTTTAACTCATGCATTGAACTAATTTCCTTTAACAAAGAAAAAAACAGAATTTTAGTCTTTGATGTTGCTGACTTTTCCATTTGGCATGCTAAAATTTTGCCATACTTTTACTACAAATTAATGACAACAACTTATGTAAGACGGTGTCACGCATAAGGAGTCTCGTTGAGAGATAAAATTGTTTGCTCTTATGAACGGGGCGGAGCAAGCTCATTTTCTCCTTTATCGAGACTCGTCTCATATGTGAGACCGTTTTACATATGACTTCCTACAAATTAACACCTTCTAGGCTATATCAATGGACCAACACCTTTTTCTCACTCAAAAACCAATTAAATTTTCACATGTGAAAGAGTTGTATAATGATATATAGAGTGTCAAAATATTGAAAAATTATAAAGAGGATGAAATGAACTACACCCAGAATATATATGTGTGTGTGTGTGTGTGTGTGTGTGTGAGTGTGAGTGTGTCTAAATGAAATAAAATATTACCTTCCGTATGGTGTCATTTTGATCAGAATTGGGTGAGCGATTAGGTTCTTTCTTTGAATTTTTAAAACTAGAACTTTTATTTCCCATTAAGGAAGAAAAAAACTAAATCCAGAAACTCAATGAAGAATACAAGGACCAAAGAGCATTTATAATTTCACAACAATTAATTACTCTAGGCCTATTCTTGATCGTGTGATACAATCAAAATCAAAATATAATTAACATTTAAAGTTGCAATTATCACCAAATATCAAAAGTTTACAAAATATATTGAGATTGATGACTATTATAATTACTTGTCATGCAATCATGATTTTGGCTCCAACAACCTTAAATGTTAACTTCCAAATTAAACCTCGTGGGGATATTGCTACTCGGCTACCCGTATGTCCCTAAATGAAATCTCTATTTTGAATATTTTTTTGTCTAAAAAATGAATGACTTTATTGGAATAAACTTTGCCTCTAGACGCCTTTTAATCAAATTTGTTTCACTAGTCAGGTTTACATAATTATATACGAATCTTTATCACTGAATTATATGAAGCGTGAAGATTTTTAGATGTCACTTAAAATGAAATTTAGACATTTATTTAAGGACATATAGAGTAATAAATTTAAAATACCGTGAAGAAAATTCTGGATATTGAGATCTATAGTGACAAAGACAATCGAAAACTATTCTTATTACAGAAAGGTTGCATCAATTTTTTTTATTTTTTTTAGAATGGTTTGGCATGTCTACAGCAAAACCTTTAGATACTCCAAGTGGAGCGAATGCACAATTGTAACTAGTGTTTGCACCTAAGTCGGTTGAGGAGAAAGAGTATGTGGCTCGAGTACCCTATGCTAGTGCAGTTGGTAGTTTGATATATGCTATGGTGCGCACTAGGTCAGATCTTGCACAAGCCCTTGCACAAGCAGTTAGTGTTGTTAGTCGGTTCATGGAGAATCCGAGTAAGGAACATTGGTAGGCAGTGAAGTGGATCTTTAGCTATCTTCGAGGTACTAGTGATGTTAGTCTCATTTATGGAGGTGGAATAAAATGTGCAGAATAAGTTTTCTCAAATTCGAACTACTCGGGTGATGTTGACACGAGAAGATCGATGACCGGATATGTATTTACTCTTGGTGGGCCATTTTTCAGTTGAAAGGCTATTTGCAGGCTACAGTGACTTTGTCAACAACAGAAGTAGAGTACATGACATTGACAAAAGCTGCTAAGGGGGGAATATGGTTGAAAGAGTTGATCAACGATCTTAGGAGACATCAGGATAAGACTATTATTAATTGTGATAGTTTGAGCGTAATATGTCTAGCCAAGGATCAATGTCATCATAAGAGGACTAAGCATATTGATAAGAATGCGAAACGGATAAAGGTGAAGAAGGAAGGGACGACGGACAAACCTGCATATATGTTCACAAAGTCTGTGACTGGGAGCAAGTTCCTACATTCTTGCACTTGCTGAATGTTCGCAGCTGGTAGATAGCAGAGGAGGAGAGGGGGGGGGGGGAGGGAGATCAGTTTGTTATCTTGAGAGATTCAAAGTCAAGGTGGATCTTGTTGGGATAATGTCTTTGAAGTTGGGACATTGGCTTAGAAGATTATACAACAGAGTTTTCGTAATTCTGAGATAGGTGGAGCAGTAAATGGATTGTAATAGGGATTATTAGTTAATCTTTTTGGGATAAGGATTTTTCTACTCCCTATTGCTTTAGAGTTAGGGATTATTAGTCTTTTTAGGACAAAGACTTTTGTACTCCTGATAGATTCAGAGTTCGGGATGATTATTAATCTTTTACGGATTAATAAAAGTTATTCCTTTTGTCTTCAGGGTTAGGACTTTGATTAGTATAAATAGACTAGTCATCTTTAAAAAAATTGAACAAAAACAATAATTTCTAGTGCTCAGAGAGAGAGATCAATAATTCTAAATCTAAGGTTCGCAAAGTCAGAAATTTTGTGGCTAAAATTTGTGCATCATAGATTAGTGTGATCTTGTAATTGTTTCTCTAGATTAATAATAATATTATCTCCCTTGTAGACGTAACCAAGTTAGTGAACCACGTAAATTTGGTGTCATTATGTTTGATTATTTCACTTTTCGCCATAGTTCTTTTTTATTGCTTTAACAAGTTAAGTGTAGAAAAATTTTCTATTACCACTTAAAATCCCTATGCAATTAGAGATTGATCACTTTCTCAGTACATTCTACCTAATTAAAAAATTATAACCTTCTGTCTTGACAAGAAAATTAAAATAAGTATATATATAAATCATAATAAATTTGATGACATATTATTATGTTTTATTAAATTAATAGTTAATACAAAAATTATCATTTTGCTGGTCACATTTTAATTTACAAAATCTCAAAATGATTTTTTTTAACGTTTTTTAAATAGTGAGACCCACTTGTCGTACTCACAACAACTAGCCACTTACTATTTCTTATTACATATCCAACTATCTACACTCACAACACATTATATTTTAGACTTTTGCCTTAATTTATTTACTTAAGATCATTTTTATAAATTAAAGTGGAACATGTGGCGATGTAGTATATTCCTGCTGCTAGGGTTAAAAAAATGAGTGAGATAAATGTAAAATAAATGTACTCCCTCCGTCTCAACTTAAACTTTAATTTTTTTTTTTTTGGTTCAAAAATTAAGAAAAAAATGATGTGTTGTGAGTGTAGATGGTTTGATAGGAGAGAGAAAGTAGGGTAGAGAATAATTAGTGGGTAATTATTGTAAGTATGATATGTAAGACCCACAAATAAAGAAATATTAAAAACTTTTATTTTTAAATTTTAAATTTTAAATTTTAAAATGAAATACCTAAAATGAAATTTTTTAAAATTTAAAATAAAACGGATACGTGCGAAGAATGTGTTTGCGTATTTGGAAATCGATGATGATACAGAAAGAGAGTGTGAGGGAGACATGATAATGATATCATGAGGTGAGGGAACTAAGACTAGACTTTTGAATTGGATGGAATAAAACAGATGAAGACGTGTAATTTAACTGTACCAAAATCGGTTTATATTATCAATACTCAATAGTAATATACTTTCACTAACGTTTATTAGCATCATTATTTTTTATTTAAATTATTGATTAAAGTTATATCTTATTGATCAAATGATATAGTTATTTTAGACCGGAGGGAGTACTAGTAACTGATGTAATACGAATGTTTGATTATATCAAATATTATAAATGTATTAGTATTTTATTATTAGTTTAGTTTTAATTAGTATTTTTATTAGTATTTTCGTCATTAATTTTGAGTGATCATTTAAATTAGGTTTTAGAGTAGGATTAAGAGTTATTTTGCTATTTTTAAGTCCTATTATGTTACCATATATTTTAGGAGTAATTCTAGAAGGTTTAGGATTGTTTTTCAAATTTTATGGGCACTATAAAATAGGCCTCAAGTTGTATTCTGAAAATTAACTTTTGTTCAATAAACTTTTGATTGCTTAGCAATTATTTATCCCTCTTTAACCTCCTTTATTTCTTTATTCAAGAATTTCATTGAAATTCTTATTGGGAATTCTTATTCCTTGCAGAATAATTCGTTTCGATCAATTATTAGTTACTATTCCGCTGCGTCTTTACATCAGTAACTAACGTACTTCTTCGTCTCGGTTTTAAGGTTTTTTATTTGACTTTACACGTTTATTAAGGAACTAAAGTAAATTTGAGTCAAGAATAATAGAGTGTGGAGAATATAATTGTCCATTCATAAAGCAAGTGGATGAAAAGTAGATGGGTAAGTGATGGTTTTTTGTAATATCACTACAAAAAATGGGTATTTACAACGTTTTTTATAACAACATTTCTAAAAAACGTTGTGGATTCTATTCTACTACAACGTTTTTCTATTAAACATTGTGGATAAACGTGTATAACAACGTTTTTTTTAATAAACGTTGTGGTTTACTGTTTATAACAACATTTTGTTAGTAAACGTTGTGAAGTTTGACAACGTTTATTATTAAAAACACTTTATACATACTTTAGTACAACGTTTATTTTAAACGTGGCAGTGACTTTTATTTAACGACGTTTGTTTTTATGTTGTGGGAAGCTACCAAAAAAATGAGTATCCCGCTTGAATCCAATTCATTTACGCGCTCAAACAATTGATTGGGAAATTTTAATTGCAATTAAAAAAAAATCCCTACTAACAAAACCTCAGACCCTTGACTACTCTCAAGTCACTTTCATAATATAAACCAAACAATGGTTTTCGGCTCTCTCTCTCTCTCTCTCTCTCTCTCTCTCTTCGACGGAGGCAACTAAGAGACTTCTTCTTGGGTGGTGACTGAAACGATTGCTTCTTGGACGCCGGCGACTGAGATTTCCGCGCGAATCTCTTCCTCCTAAGGTGATTTTCTCTCTTTTGTTCACCAATTTTTAAAGTCAAATTTATAAAACTAGGGCTTTCAATTTCCCAAAAAAAAATAGTCTTTGATTACAGTACACACACTTTTCTCTTGATAATTCATGTTTGTTGAGCAGAGGCTTCTTTTGATAACTGGGTTAAAGGCCGACTTGAGGTTCGAGGTTGAAGCTCGTTTGAAATCAAAGGATTTGGTTAGTATAATAAGTGATTGGGTAATTTTTCTCCTTTTCTACAATTATTTGTTAACTGGGTTAATGGGCAAAAGCAGGTTAATTATGTGTTACAGATTGGTGCTATGATGAGGGGGGTCTTGTCTGAAAAGCTAAAATTTGAATCTTTTATTTTTGTTGTGTGATAGTAGCATCACACCAGTGAAAGTATATCCTGCTCTCTCTGCAATTACTTCCGGGATCTATGTGCTGGCAATGAATGGGTATAGAGTGTTTCTATTTTTTGTCTGCTTTTGCCCATTTATTTTATAGTGGTTGAGTAGCTTTGAATCCCCTCAAATTATCATCAATCTTTCTTCTAAAATGAAATTTTCACCTGCTTAGAGAGAGAACTAGTCAGGGAGAAAGGACAAGAGATGTCCATGAATTGAATATTGAATGATACACCTCAATTTTTTCAAGGTATATGATTTCTTGTTCAGATAGTTTCTAAAATTACATACTCCCTCCGTCCCAAAACACCTTGCACTAATTTTTTTTGGGTATCTCATTGGTAAATGTCGTTTCCAAAAATACTAAAATTTTTATATTTTGTTCTTCTCCATACCCCACTTGTCATACTCACACACTTAATTTTGAGCCCTACTTGTAAATCTCACTCAACTAATACTTATCTGTTTACTAATTATCAGGATAAAATACAAGAGTTCAATTCCACTCAAATCACTCCTTTGACATCATTATCAATTAATGAGGATGCACTCTCTCAAACACTCGGACCCGAGCGAAATGGGAGAGTAAGAGGTATGGGATTTGGTGTTACCCCTTCTCAGTTAGGTGTCCACATGAATAGCTTAAAGAAGGTGCAAGCACTTGAGAATCGAGTTTTTGAATTGGAAAAATGAGTGCATGCAAGTATTCTAAAATAAAGCACATCCTTTTAGAGAGTTATTCGTAATTTTCACTGACATATTGTTGTTGTTTTTAGGCTTTGGCTTCAAAGGAGAATGCAAATACAAATACATCCTCGCCGAGTTTACTTAGTAATGGTTTAAAGGATAATGCGAATGGAAAATCTCCCTCTCCCTCATCACATAATGGTAGCTCTAATGTTCTCGATTGCTATAATTTGAACTCAAGAGATAATCCTACGTGTGTCAATGTTGAGCGTAAATGCAAATTACTGAATTGGCAAAAAATGGCTTTCGCGGTGGGTAGAATTGCGTCTATGGATCCTAATACATTGGTGCACCATGTTCCTCTCGGAAAGGATGCATGGAAGGTTTGGTTCGTTGTACCGTTAGATCATAAGGCTTCATTGTGGAGGCCTAATTCACACATGGAAGTCATCGAGGATGCAGTTGGGAGTACGATTGCTTGGCCTAAGGACTTAGTTTCTTTTGATTAAATCTATGTTAAAACCTTTTATTTTGGATGCTTATGCTAGCTATCTTGACTTATTTTTGGATGTTTATGCTTGCTATGTTGAATTATTACTTCTTTTTAGATACTTGCTTTTTAGAGATAAATGCATGACATAGTTAAGTAAAACCCCCTTTTTAACTCCGCCAATGTAATTGCTATATATAGCATTGCATTGCCGGTCCCAAGCCCGGATAAAGGAGGAGGGGAAGGAAGAAAATATTCAAAGCTTTACCAGGTATAACTGAAATTCACACAGTAACTAACATTATTATTATTATTTGGTTTACCATTTTGAATGTACCTAATCTGTTAAATCATGTATGGAGGTTTTGTTTCTGATTCAGATCTTTTTCTTTGTCAGGTTGACATCTTAAAAATATCCCCCATTGCAGGTAAGAACATCAGTCCTAACTTTGAGCAGAGTATGCGGAGGAACAGAGTATGCAAGAGATAAGAGCATCCCGGTCATTTTGTACCCTGGAACAAAAGCTGAACCGAAAGGTTTGTCTTCAGATGACCTTGTAGCTGCTCTTAGGTCAGAAACTTCTTGAGAAATGACTACTTTTAGTTAACTATTTTACGTCCAAACCCACGTTTTTTAAGATGATGGATGAAGTAATTATTAATGTGTCAGTTGAGCTGTTATAGCTTTCCACCAAATTCACTAATTATGTTTGTTTGATGTTAATCCCCTCCTAGTAGTTAGTTTGTCTAAAAAAATAAGTTCACTCTGCAATGCACACTTCAAGGATGTAGCTTTACTTGCTTGTACTTTCATGAAATTGCACTAATATTTTCCCGTCTTCTAGAAATGAAAGTCCTTAGTTGAGACTGACAAAAATACGAAGTGCGACTCTTTATTTTTTGGGACTCATGGAGTCACAATTGCGTAATGATCCTTCTATGCTGTACTTAGGTTGTTTTGCTGCAGTTTCAAGGGAACTGGTTTACTTAGGCTGTTTTGCTACAGTTTCAAGGGAACTGGTTATAAGGGCTTGTGAGAGCCCGCGCTCGAAACCTCTTTTAAATATTCCGTGCTCGCGTCCTCACACAATGGTTTCTCTACTATGGTTTTGGAAAAGAAGAGTCGTCACCTCATTTTATTTCAGGAAAATAGAGATAAAACCTTTTGTTTGCATTTGAAATGGGTTCGGGGGATAAATTACGAGAGGAGAAGGTGATTAGCAGCACTCCGCTCGTCCTTACGGTCTCTAGCATGCTTCTGCCTACGCTTGATTTTAGTGCCTTTTTTGAAATGCCTTTTATGCCCTAACTTTGAGAAAAAGTGTTTTTATGTACAAGGGAGTCTCCTAGTCTAAGTATGTTCATTTGATCGCAACCGGGAACCGGTTTGGGTGGATTCCCGATTGGTTTTTGAAAATGGTTTTGAATCTTATAGACAAGTAAAACATGTAAGGGGGAGATGGGGTTATGTACAAATTATAAAAATCATACAAGACGGGAGACAAATCCCGTATCAAATAAATATCCATGTTAAGGAAAGGTCGATGAGATTGTCATCGTTGTCCGTTCTCGAGCCAAGGTACCTGTCCTAGAATTATCCAAATCCAAAACTAAAAGATGAGATTTTCTCCCGGAATGTTAAGGACACTTTTTGAATTTTTTGGATTTTTTGGATTAATTTTAGACCCAAGCATTAGCAAGAAAGTTACTCGAAAGAAAACAGCTCAGCACCATAAGCATGAAACCTTTGCACATTAATCACCAATTAAACCCATGTTAGCTTATGAATCTAGAAACACACCAAGAATTAAAGTTGAATAAACATCTCAAACATGAAGTAACCAAAGTTTCAAGTTCAGAAAATGAGTTTAGATGCCCCAAAATGTTTCTGACATTTTTGTGTCAGAA
Source organism: Campanula takesimana (assembly GCA_026119855.1). Lineage (NCBI taxonomy): Eukaryota > Viridiplantae > Streptophyta > Magnoliopsida > Asterales > Campanulaceae > Campanula > Campanula takesimana. The sequence goes on from JAOWBW010000879.1 coordinate 539,732, forward strand.
ACAGGAAATACAGATTCTGGGCTTTGAAGGTTGAAATAAGAGAGAAAAAAGGGGACTTACTGAGCTCTTAAAAATATTTCAAAAATACATGCATCTTCCTGATCTCATTAATAACAAAATTAATGTTTTGAATTTTACCCAAAAACCATGTTTTCCCTTAGTTTAAAGCACAAGAACAGAGCATGGTACAGAGAACAAAAGGCAGGACAGCACATCTGTAACCCAAAACTAAGCATAAAACATGACCTACACATGGAATCTAGGAATTAAACTTGACGAGCATGAACTTCAACATATAAGGAACAATTTTCATTATTTGACCCAAACCCAGAAACCAATTTAAGATGAATTTTTAAGAGCATGAAGATTATGATTCTGAGCAGAGTACAGAAACTGGTTGCATGGGTCAAAAAGATGGATCTCAAAACACGACCAAAACTCCAAACCAAGCCATGAAACTCAAGGAATTTATCATTTAGCATGTTAAGAACATTATCCAGGAGTCACTTTCCAACAAGAATCAATCATAACATGCATGTTCATGAAAATGGCTAAGAGGGCCAGATTTGCAACTTTTGGGAAAAAGATGAGATGTATGCATGAAACACTTAGATCCAAGCCAAGGAAAGAACATGTGATGACCATAAGCTCATGTAGGCATGGAGAAACTCAGATTATAACATCAAGGCCACCATTCAATAGCTACATCATAAGTTGTTTTTACATGGAATCTTTGAGAAATATGGGAGTCTAGCCAACTTGTGGCTAGACCCCTTACATAAACCACCAAATTACTTACATCTTGAAGATTCAAAAGGCTACAATAGAAATTACCTAGTTAATATAGGGAGGTTGTGCTTCCTTTACTTCCAAGGGAAGGCTTTTAGATTTGTTTGAAGTTTGAGAGGTTGGATTGAAGGTATGTTGTGTTTGCTTGAGTTTGCTAGTGTTTGAAGGTTGTTTTGGGGGTTGTTTTGATGGTGGTGTAAGGGTGGAAGTATGGTGGAGTAGTGGTAGTGTTGTGGTGGAGATATGGTGGGAGGATGAATGGTAGCAAGAACTAGAGAGAGTACTTGGAAGGTGAAATGAGGTGAATGTGTGGAATGTGTTGCTCTCCTTTCCAAATGGGTTGGATGGAGGGTATTAGGGAGGAGGAAGGTGGTTTTCTTTGGATAAAAGTACCCCTAGGTGAGTGGGAGGGGGGGTGGTTATCAGCATTCTTCGTGGTGAAGTTGGTAGTGGAGGTCATATGGCCATTATGATCAAAACCAAAGATGAAGCAAACTGGTGCTGGGACTGGCGAAACCAGCCGTACGGCTTAGCGGACCGTGCTGAGTCATTTCTTATGCCACGTGTCATCTTCTAATTGGCCCAGCAATGTTAACTCAGCTCATTTGAACACACAGCATGCAGCCACGTTTTTTGATGATCATGCATTATTTCCGGCTCTGTTGTCTTGTTCCGAACTGCTCCGGTGTGCGCGTAACGGTGATCCGATTGCTCTTGCCTTCAACATGAAATTTGCTCGTTGTAATTTTCTGGTCATAGTAGTATATCTGAAATATGTTAATAATCAAGGAAATACATAATATAATTTTAAATGCAAAGGATGACCGGTAAATAGCTTTCTAAGAGTGCGGACCCCGACGCTCAATTTTCGGAGAATACACCTATTTGCTCGGTTTTGAGCCCTGATCATGAATCCGGACTTGGTTTCTTCATCTGATGCACCGATAAGACGGTCAATAGCTCCGAACCGCCAAATCTAAGGTTTTAGGTCAATTATCGCGCTTAGACCGAATCAAGGGTTGGTTTCAGGGGTGCGAGGTCGGGGTGTCTACAGGACCTTATGGTGACTGGAAATATAGTTCATGATTAGTGTTCAAGAAATGTATCGTTTTTTGGTTTAAATGTATGCACCTGTTGCACCAGTTGCACAATGGCTGCGAGTTGAACCTTTATTTGGCACTTTTTTTTTATTGCAATTAACTTGTTCTAAATACTTCTATTTGCCTGATGTCAATACACTTTAGTATGATTTTTATTATTCATTGACACCGGAATATAGCATGAACTTAACAAGGTTGGGGCTGAAAAAGATTTTAAGTGTTCACTGCTAAAGGACGAGGAAAATAGAACAATAGATAGTGATGTCCATAATCTGCAGTCCCGGAATCTAAGTCAACTTCTCTGAATAAAAAGAAGGATCTAGAAGTCATGGAATATATGCTTGGAAAGATCTATGAGTCTAGTTTACAACAAAAAAATCGGTTCGCAAAAATATGGTCCGTGCACTGAGTTATGGCAGTTTTCGTAAAGGTGCGTTTGGCTGACTGCACATCTTTTCAGCACAATTTTGACAACGAATTTTGCAGGTTCTCTTGTCCTAGTATTTGGTCCTACTGTCCAAGTTCAAGTGTCACCACCAGTTAAAGGTCTTTCATCTTCTTTCCTCTATAGATTCTTTCAATTTCCGGCGTCATTTGTGTAGTGGTTAAGCTTTCATTATTTGATCAGTAATCTAGTATTTATTTATTGTTTTGTTCATCGTCTTTGAGCTTAGAATGCCGCCTCACTGGTCTATTTTATTAGGAAGCTAATTACAGTGTGTATAGCTCTTAAGATGATTTTTTTTCTTTGTTGTGATTAGTTTGCCAAATTTGGATGGACAAAATCAAATTTTGTTGAAGCTGAGACTGATCCCCACCACAAGTAGAGTTCAGGCAGCATGCTGGTTATGTTGATGTTGATGAAAAGGCAGGACGGAGCATGTTTTACTACTTTGTTCAGGCTGAGACTAATCCACACCACAAGCCCCTCATTCTTTGGCTCAATGGAGGTATATAACGACGTTAACTAGCTCCTTACACATTTAAAATTCCTTGAGTAACTAGTCTATTGCACAACTCTATTAGTCTATTACGCATTTTGAATGATAATTCGGATTATTAACTAGCTATTTTTTTATTATTTCATCAAGGCTCAACACAGGCCCATTCATTTTTAGAGGGGATGGACGAGGCTTTAGAACAAATTCCAAATCATAGAACAAATGTATGCCCAAATACCATAAATGAATACATGCACACATTGACTACAATAACCGATATGGTTCTCGTGTTTGCAAGCTTAAACATATCAAGAAGCCCATTGTCATAATATATGGGTTGAACCATGTCACCTACCTCAAAACTGCCAGATAAGGAGTCAAAATTCGAAAACATTTCAGACACTCATTTAGGGACAGAGGTAGTAATTATTATTTAACACTAGAGTAAAGCAAAATTGGTGGTCATTTCTCATGAACTTCAGTGATAGATCTTAAGTGTTCAAATATATACTCTAATTGATTGCTTTTTTACTTTTTCATGAAATTTTAGAATGAACTATTGTTGCACCTGTGTTGCTAATGTGAATGAATGGTCTGGTTTGTGGCTATTTTGTGTGTTGATAGTGTGCATGTACAGTGAAATTTGTTTGGGGAAAGAGCTGAAACAATTTAAAAAAAAAACTCAATATCCACAACGTTTAAATAAATGTTGTTATCTGTACTACAACGTTTTACATAAATGCTGTTATTCAGTATTACAACGTTTTTCGTAAACGTTGTTATATGGGTTACAACGTTTTTCGTAAACATTGTTATATATGTTACAACGTTTTTCGTAAACGTTGTATTCAATATATCACAACGTTTAATAAAAGTGGTTAAAGTAGTATGACAACGTTTAAAGGCCAACGTGGTAAAAGAATTTCTTTTTCAACAACGTATGTCACAACATTTAAAAAACGTTGTCTTATCCTTGGACCTATTACAACGTCGGTTAAGACAACGTTTACGAAAACGTTGTGATATATCACAACGTTTAATAAAAGTGGTTAAAGTAGTATGACAACGTTTAAAGGCCAACGTGGTAAAAGAATTTATTTTTCAAGAACGTATGTCACAACATTTAAAAAACGTTGTCTTATCCTTGGACCTATTACAACATCGGTTAAGACAACGTTTACAAAAACTTTGTGAAACGTCTACAACAACGTTTTTCAAACGTTGTAAAGGGCCTTTTTGTTGTAGTGTATATACTCCCTCCGTCCCATACTTATTGCTACTTATTTTCATTTTGTGCGTTCCATACTTATTGCTACTTACCAAAAATATTCTCTTTTCTCTTTTTTATCCACTTACAACAACTATCCACTAACTTATTTTCTCTCTCTTACCCACTCACAATACTTACTTTTCCATCATATTTTATTAATTCGCACGCACTCCCATTTGGTAGCAATAAGTATAGGACGGAAGGAGTAAACTTTATGAGGACATGGACGTCTAAAACACTATTCATTTTTTGCTAAATAAAGAATAAAGCAACTAAAAACTTTAAATTAAAACATATATTAAAAGAAAAAGTAAGGACCTTCAACTGAGACAAAGGGAGTAATAAAATACTCCAAAGATGAGCATTGGTAGTCTGAATTGGAGGGAACTAAAAATCAGCGAGTCCAACCTCACATTATTAGAAAGAAACTGGTTGTCTCAATGTGTTAATGAATACTCCTTATTGGGATTTTGGCTCAAATTCTAAGATTGTCAAAATCATGGTGAGGATTTATTTCCTTGTTAGATTAGTAGAAGAATTATTGTTTCTTTATAATGGTTTTTAAATGCAAGAATGAGTGGGTAACAATCCGTATTGTACTAGGAAAGAGTTTTATTTGTTGCCTATAAAAAGGGTATGAGGGCTATCATTTTTTGTGTGCCTTGCCAAGAGGGGCTCCCCTTAGGGGAGAATGTGAGGAAGAGGGGATTAGTGGGTGTGCCTCCCTATATAAATAGGCATCACTAGTTAGGTTTTTGATAGAACTCAGAGAGAGAGAGAGAGAGAGAGAGAGAGAGAGTTGGCATATGCATATAATTTAGAGAAAGAAATTTTATGCTTGTATGCGTTGGTGAGGATATTCAAGAGTGTTGAAAGAGAGGGAGTCTCCATTCTTGTAATATCGAGAAGTTTAATATATTTATTGTTGGGTGGAATATGCTTTAAGCCGAACCACGGAAATTTTGTGTGTTTTGTCTTCGATTGTGTGTGTGTGTTATTATGGATTCTGAAAGGTCCTGCTTTACTTAAAGAATAGAAATGTTAAAGATGAACAGCTAACAGTTTGGGTGGTTAGCTGTTGAGAGATAGAGTAATTATGCAGCGGAGAATAATTAAAAGAATAAATGAAATAGACAATGTGTAGTGTGTGTATAAGTGTAGAGATAAGGGAAGAAAATACACAAGGAGTTTTTAAAGTGGTTCAGAGGAATGTCCCTTCTCTTACATCCACCCCCACTGTAGTCAGCAGTGAGATCAATCCACTATAATCCACTTACTTAATAAGCTTACAATGAATGATAAAGGCAAGTTCCTCGAACCCCCTCTTCTTAATTGTCACTACAATTAAGAAAGCCTTTTGACTAAGGCTATAAAAAAAAAGAAAAATTACAAGAGATTAAAAATAAAAGGTTAAGCTTGGCTGATAGCTTAGGCTAGGTGTGGGTTGTAACTGGGTGCACAAGGGGCACAATATTTGCAGGGGATTATACAAATATTTAGGTGTGCAAAGTAATGCACAAAGAGTAAGGGTTGTCTTAGGATTATGGGGAGAAGGGTTGTGGAAAGGTTCTTAAAAAGGTCACTTGACAACATGCCAGTATACTCCTTTATATAGGGGATGGGATGTAGCCGTTGGGGAACAGAGGTACAAAACTAGCCGTTGGGGAGTATGTGCAGAGAAGTAAATGCTTTGTTCTTTGACTGGGTGTGAACAGGTTTACTGGAGTCTTTGTTTCTTCTCTGTTTTACAGGTTGTCAAAGAATGAGGACTGGAGTCTTTATAAATGCTTCCATATAGTTTATTCCAATCATTGGTGGTTGGAATAATTTTTCTTCTCTTGAATGATGAGGTGGAAGATAGCTGTTGGTTCACAGGTATCACTTAGCTGTTGAGTCTGAAGTAGAAGCAGATTGATGATGTAGACTTTGATCAAGCTTTGCTTTGGTATTCTTCAGTGATCTGACAAAGTGGGGACATCTTTGGAGATAGTTGTTGAGAACTTAAGTGGATAGCTGTTGAAGCAGTGGATGAGCAGGGGACTTAGCTGTTGGTTTGAATTTGGCTTAACCACTTAGCTGTTGATTTGTAACTGGCGGGTTGCCTGTGTGATTAGGTCTTTGTATGCTTGTTATAATCAGATTGGTTTGATTATTTATTTACCAAAACATATTTACTATGATTAACTTGTGTTTAAACATAGTGAGGTACTAACAGATTCTCTTATTGCGATTTCTCTTGTTGGTGAGCGATCCCAACATGTGGCATCAGAGCTTGGTTAAAAGGAGAAGTCACATTGACGGAAGAGATCCAAAATCGAAGAAAAACAAGAGAGCAGATTTGGTCCGTTTTTGTTCAGAGCAGCAGTGAAGAAACAGGTGTAGCGCGTTCGTTAACCGTTGGATCGTCTTTATTTTTGGCTTTACACGCTTATTAAGAAACCAAGGCAAATTTGAGTCAACAATAGTACGTGTGAGTATATAATTGTCCATTCATAAAGCATGTGGGTGAAAAGTAGATGGTTGAGTGATGGTTTTTTTGTAATATATGAATTTTATGAGGATAAGATTGTCCAAAATACTATTCATGCCATTTAAAGAATAAAGCAACTAAGAACCTTAAACTGAGATACACCAAAAAGGAAAGTAAGAACCTTAACTCGGATGGAGGGATTACTTAAATTGTGGGCTCCACTTGTTGTACCCACTAACTTTTCCCTTCACACATTTAACTTATAGGCCCCACTTATCATACCCACTAACTTTTTCTCTCTCACAACCCTTCTTACACTCATCAGTTTTCTTAATTTATGAGCACTCACCAAACGGTGAAGCTTTAAATGGAACGTAGGGAGTATTTCTACCTAGGAATGAAATAATAAAAATTACTCCATGCTCCTCAAAATATTATTTCCTTTTTTTATATTAGTGCCAATGAATGTTGAGTAATTAGTTTAATTTAATTTAATAATTTTAACAAAATATAATATTTATTTTTCATATATTATTATAAATATTATTAATAATAAAATTAAAATTAATATTTAAAATTTGAAGTTATTTTTCTTTTTTTTCAAAATCAAAATTTGAAGTTTTTTCATACAAACTTAAAGAAACAACAACATTTTTGAGACTCAATTTGAGACTGAACATAGTATGACATGGAAGTAGTAATTAATAAAAATGAAATAAGAACATACGGAGCAACACAATTTTAGATAAAGAAAGCGAAAGTTTTAGTTGGCAAAGTTGATGTGATATCTATTCTCTCCCCCCTGCACTGTTCACATGCAACAATTCGGTTCTCCATCAATGCACTTTTTCACCATAAAATTGAATTCATCTATTTTCACACTTTATAACATTATAGTCGCTCTGTTCCAGTTTAAGATTTTTACTTTTCTTTTTGGTATGTCTAAAATGTTATTAGTTGCTTTATTCCATAAATAGAAAAATATAAGACAAAAACTTAGGTGAGAACATGGAAAACCCGTCTCATGGTAGAGACGTTTTTTTTTACCCGCCCGACCCGACCCACGAACCGGCTCCATGATCCATGGGGCGATCCTGCCACGCGGCAGCCTCTCATAGGCCCATTTTTTAAAATTTTTATATTTTTTTTTTTGTTTTTTCTCGATTTGTCAAAAGTAATAGTTACTATAACTAAATGTAACGAATGTGTTACTTATATGTAACAGTTTGTATACATAAAAGTAATACATATATACAGAAAAGTAACTATGTTTTTTTCTATGTTTTCTTCATTTGCCAAAAGAAATACTTACTACAACTAAAATGTAACGAACGTGTTACTTATATGTAACAATGTTTATACATAATTGTAACACGTATGTATAGAAAAGTTAATAATTCCACCATTTACATTTTTAGAGCTAAAAACACTTGATTAGTATTACATGTAAAAGTATTACATTATCTATAGAAATATGTTATAATTTCTTTTATTAAAGTGTTACATTTACTTGTACAAACAATTACATGCATGTATATGAGTTGTTACTTTTCAAATGTTACTTTCTTTCAAAAAATTAAATCAAAATACATAATATTTTAATTTTTTGCAAAATCACTATTACATTTCAGTATAAATGATAATTACATGTAGATATTGTTTGGGTTACACGTAATTATAGTTAGTATTACATTTGAAAAAAATGGATAAAACGAGTTTTTGTTTTTGTAAAACAGGTGTTACGTTTACTTATGAACAATGTTACTTTATATGTATACAGTCATTACATTAAGTTATGGTAACTATTACTTTGGTAAACGACGGAAAAGCCGGAAAAAAAATATAAAAAAAAAAAAAAAAACAAAGAAAAAATAATAATAATAAATTGGCCAATGCGTGGTTGCCACGTGGCGGGTTATGCCCTCATGGGTCATGGGTCAAACCTTCTCTTATATGAGACGGATCTAGGTGTTCTCATGAAAGACTAGCTCAAAATATAAATTGTGTTTTGGAGGATTTTGCCCTCAAAAAGTTCATTCATTACAAAAAAACAAATACTTACCTAACTACTTTTTCACTCATTTGCTTTATGAATAGTGTTAGGACAATTATATCTTTAGCTCCCTACTTTTGTTGACCTATTTTCATTTGTTTTTCGCTTGATTTCTTAATAAACGTGCAAAGTCAAACTAAAAACTTTAAACCGAAACGAAGGGAGTATACCACAGTAAATTAAAAAAGAAATTTAAACATATTTATGTTATTTATATACTGTATTTCTCTGTCTCACGGTACAACACTAGTTTATTTAGAGATGTACTTGGTACCTCAAAATTGAGACCTATACAATCAGATTTCACAAACAACTAAGATGCAACAATCAACTTCCATCTTTATTTGTTCATCCGTATCAAAATCATAGTCTCATTTTTTCTTTTTGTTTGTTTCAAAATATTTATAAAGTAAAACAAGACTATCAATTTAGACGGATAGAGTAATAAGTAACCCCAATTGATGGGGAAACAATGGTTAAAAATATTTAACCCTTTAATAAATTATTTAACTGTACAATTTAGTATATAACACATGCACTAGCAAGCCTCATATACTTGACAGTTCACCAAAAAATTGCAAATGTATAAATTAAGAATTAGGAGAAAGAGTGTACGCACACCTGCAGTACAGAACTCCATTCTATATTTGAAAGGCTCTCTGCACATCTCTGAGTAATGCTAAAAACACACTTCTTTTTTTGTCTTTGAAGACCAAAGAAACTTCAACCCAACATACTACTAATATAAATCACTCCTTTCCCTCACCAAATGCACATACATGAAATTTCTCTCTCTCTCTCTCTTCTTTGACATTTCTAAAGAACACAAAGCTTAAGGGAGGGGGCAAGCAGAAGGAGCGACAATCCAGTTTTGTTGATAATTCGGAATCGGGAATACATCAAGTAAGGTTCATTCAGGGCCGCCCCTAACAGTTTATGGGCCTGGAGCGAAGTCAAATTTAAGGCCTTTAATATTATTTGTTTAGTATTTTTTTTTAATCAGCTGATTTTTTTTTTTTTTTTTGAAACAATGTGATGCACGTGCAATGCACAGAAAACAGTAATATTGTAAAAATGATTATGGTTATAATATATTTGAAACCGTGCGATGTACGTGTTTTGTTCAAATAACAATATTGATAATAAAATTTTAAATATAATTTAGTAAAAGAATTATAAAGCTATTAAAAGTTATAATTTCAAAAATAACTCTAAAAGTAAAGATGATGGTGATAATATGTAGAAATGTCATATAATATATGGAAAAATCACAAAAGTCATATCACGTCACTATTTAAAAGTGAAAATCTCTTGAAAAACTTGTTAAATGCTCGCTTTAGTGTAAAACTTGTTTATCTTTTATTAAAAACTAATGTTTTTATCTCTTAATGTAAAACATGTCTTTCATAAGTGTGACTCATTTAAAAAATCTATTTTTTTAATGTCAATTAAATGTCATTTGAGAACTTTAAACTAACACAGAGGATGTAATATTTTTAAAAATATATATTTAAACTGAAAAATAAACACTTATCTTGAATGTTAAAAATCAAATACTATTACAACCATAAATATTATATTGTTTGTATTTGTTACTCATAGTTTTTATAGTCAGATATTTATTATAGCAATTTAATTCTCTTTATTTATAAAATGAATAACCTTCTTATTTAAAGACACTCTAAAAAGTTTGTGAAAATCTCAAGAAAAACTTGTTTTACACTCGCTTTAGAGTAAAATTTGTTTTCATCTTTTGATGTAAAAAAAATCTCTTAGTGTAACATAAGTTTTACACATCTCTTAGTATAAAACAAGTTTTTTGTAAGACTGACTCAAAAATTTTACTTTTATTAGTAAAAATACATATATATTCTTCCGATCTATTTTCAAACTTTTAATTTTTCAAGTACAAAATAAAATTATACAAAAAATATATTGGGTATATGTAAATTTGTTACGCTCAATAACTAAATGAAATTATACAAAAAATAGTAATAGTTGCAGGGTAATTTTCACAAGAATATGTCATGTGGCATTGCTGATGTCAGCGGTTTCGATATATATATATATATATATATATATATATATATATATATATACACACACACACACACACACACAATGTCTAATTGTTGTAATGCAACATTAACGCACATATACTTAGATTGCAAATTTTTACTAATTGTGTTAGTAAACATCAGTGTTAAAAAAAATATTTTAAAATAATTAATAAATATGACTTATACAATATATACACCTAACTATAAAATTTGGGCACCTTACCACTATGGGCCCTGGGCGAGCGCCCACCCTGCCCACCCCCTAGGCCGGCGCTGGGTTCATTTCATCACACCAATTTAATTGCAATCTTTTTTTTTGTTTCATGTCTTTGATAATTGATTTTGTATTCTCATTGGTGTTTGTGATTTATTTTGGTTTTGATGAATCTTGTAGTTTATAAGTTATTATATTAAATCACTAGTACGATTTTTATTCATGTCTTTTGATAATTGATTTTGTTTTCTCGTTCTTGTTTCGGGTTTTTTCTGGTTTTAATGAATTGTTGTTGCATATAAGTTGTTATATATAATTATATCACTGGACACTGGTACTATTTTTCTTCATGTCCTTGATTTTTTTTTTTTTTTTTGATGAAACTTTGCTGTTTATAAGTTGTTATAAGAATCATTAGTAGTACTATTTTTCTTCATGTCTTTGATAATTGATTTTGTTTTCTCATTATTGTTTGTGAATTTTCTGACTTTGCTGAACCTTGTTGTTGGAATATATATGTTAAGTATTACTATATAGAATTACTGGTTTTTGTTTTTTTTTTGGTAAGTGGGAGTTTCCAATAGACGCCCAAAATAACAAAATGAAAAGTTTGTTATGGGACGGAGGAGTATACAATTTTTTATCTCATGCCCGCACGGGGTACTGCACTAGTTTGTTTAAAGACGCGTTTGTAAGTATTTCAATATTGAGATATATGCAATCAGATTTCACATAAGTAAGATGCAACAATCAACTTCCATCTTTAATATTTCGTCCGTTTCAAAATTATAGTCTCATTTTTCTTTTATGTTTTTCTCAAATCATCTCATTTTCGAAACAAAGGCTCTATAATAACTTAATTTCTAAATCGTATTAATTTTTGTATCATATAATGTAACTTTAAAATAATTAAGAGTAAAAGAAGACTATCAATATGGATGGATAGAGTAAATAAGTAACCCCAATTAGTGTGGAAAAAGGTTAAAATTAGACTATGACTGGATGTTCAGAGACACTGCACTACAAGTAATGCTAAAAATACACTTGGTATCTTTTTTTTTTTTTTTTTTTTTTTTTGTCTTTGAAGACCAAACAAACTTCACCCCCAACATACTACTAATACTCCCCTCACCTAAGCACACATATGAAATCTCTCTCTCTCTCTCTCTCTCTCCCTCCCTCCCCCTCTCTGTCTGTCTCTCTCTCTTCTTTGACATTTCTAAAATCTGGTGTTGTTGATAATTCGGAATTTCAAGTAAGGTTCATTTCATCACACCCATTTTAATTGCAATGTTTTTTTTTTTTTTTTTTTTTTTATATTCATGTCTTTTGATAGTTGGTATTGTTGATGATTCGGAATTTCAAGAAAGGTTCATTTCATCAATTAAAAATCCGATTTTTTCTTTTTTATTCATGTCTTTTTATCCATGCATATACTCCTGTAGTTTATATATTGTTGCATGTTATTTTCTCAATAAACCATCTAATTACATTTTTTTTTCTTTCATGTCCTTGATAATTGTTCTTCTGCAATTTGTGTCAAATAAGTTTAGAATTTATTCATCCATCTAACAAAATTATTCATGATCGATATGGTTTTTCTTTTTGAAATCAAAAGTTATGATCTACTCCTATTTGTTAGTTTGATTAATTTTCCCCCTCTCTCCTCCCTCTCTAATACTACACATATACTTACAAGCACCAGCGGAAGAAAACAGTAACTAATAACTACATGCATCAATATCTATTTTTTTTTTCTCTCAAAAAACCATTTAATTGAGTGATTTGATTTTATGAATGACTATTGTTGTGTTATGTAGATCAGCTTCTTCGATCATGGATGATCGTTATGATCAGGTTCCACCGCCGCCGCCGGCCGTCTTTGACTGCCCTCCTCCACCGAGCTGCCCACCACCGCCACCACCACCACAGTTGCCATGTCAGCCACAGATGCCACCGCCACCGCTAGTATGGATTCCTCCTCCTGCACAGTTGGTTCCGCCACCGCCACCCCCATCGCGAGTATGGATTCCGCCGCCGCCGCCAGGGAATGATTCCTCAATCAATTAGCGTTGGTAGGACTCTGTCTGTGATGCAGAATCATTGGCACACCAACGTCATTCTGCACCTTGACACGATTACCACTATCAAGGCCACGTTCAAACTGTGTCAAGATTCAAACGATTTGATAGTGGGATACGATAACCCACACCATCAAATCTTGATAACGGTTGAAACCCTAGTTTCTCATTCTTAGAGAAGACCTAGTTTTCAAAGAACATCAAGTTCTACATTTTTATTTTTGTATTCATCAAAAGTCTCCCTACACTATTACAATAGAAAAGCTTAAATAATAGACCTATTACTTGTTGACCAAGAACTTCCTAAATTACATGAATCCTACCATCTAAATAATACTATTATAAATAAAACACCTACCATCTAAGTAATACTAATAAATAAATATCCTAATATTGAAAGTAATAAATAAATAAAACTAAAAGAGAAAATTTTGGGGGAAACTAGTTTCTCCATAAGTTATAAAAAGTCCTGTTTTTATAGGGGTTAAAGTTTAGGGTTTAGGGTTTAGGTTTAGGCCTTTTAGGGTTTAAGAAGTGTTAAAAAACAAGACTTTTTATAACTTATCGAGGAACTAGTTTCCCCCAAAACCAACTCAAACTAAAAACTATTACTGCATTATTCTCTCCAACTTCGAAAAAATTCGTCCTCGAATTTGTAGAAACAAGAAAATAGAATCGCGTAGTTACACTCATGCCGCCTTTACGTATCCATGGCCCAAAGTGAAAGCTAGACATAACTCACAAGCCAACCGAAGATTGAAGAAAAATTGATAGCCAAACTTCTGGTCCGTTTTTATCACAGCAGCCGCAGGAAAATTGCCGTAGCACATTCGTTAACCGTTGGATCGTGGTGAAATTTGGGCAGTAAGTTAATGACTCACATATCTTCATAGTGAACGGTGGAGATCGGATTCTAAGATTTGAATCATAGGTAATTGAGGCCGGAAAGTAGCAGCAGACTTTTTTTTTTTTTTTTAGTAATCTAAAAACGAAAATAAAAGATAGAGGGATATGATGGTACCAGGGAAAACTCAATGGCTCCACCAAGTTTTTGCTTTTTGACACTCGAGAGACTAGGTTTCAAACTCTTCCAAAACTCGAAGAACCACGATCTGTTTTCTAGCCTTTTTAGAAATTCGTGAGACTAGGTTTCGAACTCTTTCGAAACTCGCAAAGAATCACGTCCTGTTTCAAAGCCAATTCTAAGCATCGCGGAGCTAGGTTTCAACCCTTTCGAAACTCGAAGAATCACGATTTATGTCGAAGCTGTCAAACTTTTGGATCCATGTTTTCGGCTCTGATCATGAACCAAGAAACTGATACCAACTGATGCAGAATCATTGGCACACCAACGTCATTCTGCACCTTGACACGATTACCACTATCAAGGCCACGTTCAAACTGTGTCAAGATTCAAACGATTTGATAATGGGATACGATAACCCACACCAGATTTGTATCATAATCTGGATAACGGATGAAACCCTAGTTTCCCATTCTTAGAGAAGACCTAGTTTTCAAAGAACATCAAGTTCTACATTTTTATTTTTGTATTCATCAAAAGTCTCCCTACACTATTACAATAGCTTAAATAATAGACCTATTACTTAAATAATAGACCTATTACTTGTTGACCAAGAACTTCCTAAATCACATGAATCCTACCATCTAAATAATACTATTATAAATAAAACACCTACCATCTAAATAATACTAATAAATAAATATCCTAATATTGAAAGTAATAAATAAATAAAACTAAAAACTATTACTGCATTAGTCTGTGCTTCCTTGTAAGGAACGGGAAGGAGAAGGAGGATGAGCAGCCGCCAGTTGTGGAACTTGATGACATTATAATATGGCGGCAGCAGCCGCGGCCGTCTGCTCCGCCTCTGCCATCAGACTATGACTTCGTATTTGACCCGGGGTATGTTTATGACCCGGACTATGTTAATGATCACTAGTACTAACCCATATATTGATTGCTTTGATTGCCTAACTATGTAGCCTCAAATTGCATGTAATTAAAGTCACTCGAATTTGGTATTAACAGTTTAACACTTAGCCTGGGTTTGATGTTCTTAAAGATTACTATCAATTTCTGTTTATTATAACATTATTCCCCAAGTCTTTAGTTTCATTATTATTTTTATTATAAAGCCTAAGAAATAGCCTGGCTGGGTTTGATGAAATATGGTCTGAACCATGTCAAATCATGGTCTGAACCGCGGTTTGGACCGCGAAATCAATCCGTGGTCTAGACTAAACCAAACCCATGTCACAATTTATGACGTCAATAATACATAGGATTGCTCAAGGAAAATTCAATTAAGGAAATCCTCATCTTTGAACTCGGTGTCAAAGATTTCCATCCACATAACACATTAAGTAACAACTCCCCACACCAAGAGAAAAAAATAACAAAACCAAACCCAAGTACACAGATTTTCATAAAAAAATCGAAATGATTCATTATGAGTAGAAAATAAGGTTTGTGAGTATGCTGATTGAAAAATAAGACTAATAATTTAAATGTATGAGTATGATAAAGGGGTAAAGTGTCGCGCCCCATACCCATGGTCCTACTTGGCCCCACGCTCGGGACACGAATGGAAGACGTTATAAAATACTTTTTGAAAATTTTTCGAAATATACTTTCATAAAACTTAACAAAACCAACACCTGAAGTTCTCAAACTTCCCTTTACTTTCAAACAACTTCACAAACAACTTTTACAAACAGAAGTAATTAGCCCGAAGAATTACAAACTTTTATACAAATGTACACACTAACACTATCCAAAATATAGGTGTTACAAAATGATGAAGTCACGGAAACTCTACCCAAAAGGTTATACATCTATGTAATGTAACCTTGACCAAAACAAATCCCAACTCTTACCACTTTCAACGTCTTCCCGCCAACGTGTCCTAGCCCCTGGACTCGCCTTTATCTAAAACAGTAAACAAATAAGGGGTGAGAATAAATCTCAGTAAGCTACTAAAATGCAACTACGATACATGCTGATATGATAATCATAAAGAAACAATATCAACAAATAATCATATAGCATATAACACATAACATGAGAGGCTCCCTATCGCCAACTGTCCCATACCGGTTGGAAATAACGACCAACTCATCATACAACACATAGTGTAGGAGTAAACACTCCTACGAGAATACCAAGCCAAGGTTTACCGAAATAACATAACCATCTGAGAATACCATCTGAGAAAACCAGTTGAGAAAACCAGTTGAGTAGCATAAATAGCTGAAGCCGGGATCCCGAAAACTAAACCATAATCAATTGAACCAAAGTAACAACGGGGTAGCATCAATAGCTGAAGCAGGTTCCGGAACCATATAACACCACAACAACAATAGCGGGAGAAAATGACACAAAGTCATACCCCTAAATGCTCACGCTAGGGAGCGAGTTTATCCCATCCAAGGCCAATCTGGACTGGAGAAATAGGTCCAGTGGAAAAGCCTTAATGCTTTCCACCTCCACTCGATAACACCCAAACCTGGGGAAATAGGTCCAGTGGAAAAGCCTTATAGTGAACTTGGCTAGTGTGCCACTATAATTCTTTCCACCTCCACTCGATAACACACAAAACCAGCTGGACTTTCAACAAAGAGCACAGTAATAAATACTTGCTAAAACAACAATAACCGGGGCAATGATTCTACACAAGAAACCAAGCCAAACACATCAAAAGATGCAACCACGTTACTCATAAAAGAGTTCACAACATTGACATTAGGCCACAACAATCCTTTATTAATGACATTAAGTCAAACAACAATCTTGCACACACTTGAACACGATCCTCAACAACCAAGTATGTCGAATCCATTTCTCACACAAGGGATTCCAAAGTAAGAAATCCTACGAAAGCATCATAAAGATGTACCACACTCAAAATGAACCTAAACGGTTACGTTATTCCAAACTCGATCACAAAGGACCAACTCTACAACAACGGACCATTAATACTCTTTTTGTTATTAAACACCTACTGGATTTCCGTAATATAATATTTAGAACACAACTGAATAAACCAACTCATCACGTGGTACACAAGAAGAGCTTCGAAACGATAGTTTACACGACTAAATCGGAGTCCGTATGAAGAAGTTATGGCCTCCGGAAGGTTGAACCATTTTATGGGAAAAGTGCGCGATCGCCCAAAAATAGTGTGAGGCCGCCCAAAATACTCAATTAAGGCCAAATTGCTCCAGAAAGAGTGTGCGATCGCCCACAAAAAGTGTGCAACCGCCCAAACCTCCAAATGTACCAAAATTGCACTCCTTTCGTTTCACCGTCTCACAAGTATCAGTATAACTTTTTACTAACTAACACTTATACTATTACCAAGAGTGCAACAACCATCCAAAAACATTACTTTCAAACTTAACTTTTCATTCTACACAGAAGATGAATACTCCCTTTGTCCCAAATAAACAAGTATCACAAAATTCACCCAAATCACAAATTTAACAATCACAAGTATCATATATAACATATATGACTATTTTAATATTTAAAGGAGAATTAGTAACTTACCTATTTTCCGGAAAAGTATCAAGAAAATAATATTTGATCCGGTAGAAATACTCTACTCAACACCCTCAAAATCTTATATATATATATTAAAGTTGGTGAAGAGGGATGTGATGTTGCCATGTGTACAAGTCATGGAGGAAGGATGAATTTGGTGATGCCACATCAAATCTACCCTAATAAATAAGTGACTTTTCATTTTTTTTCTATTAGCTAATAGTATTAGCTAATAATATTAGTTACTAAATGAGGTATCTATTATAGTTAACTATTATAATAAATAATACATATAATAGTAATAGTTACTATAATAAGTAACTATTACTTATAATAGTAATAGTAACTATAAAAGTTAACTATTATAGTAACTATTATAGTTAACTATTACTATTATAAGTAATAGTTACTATTATTGTTAACTATTATAGTTAACTATTACTATTATAAGTGTTGGTCTCAGAGGGGCAACAATGGTATGAAAAATGCTAGAGGGGGGGGGGGTGAATAGCGTTTTAAAATTCTTTTCAAACCCTTTTTGCAAATCAATGGCTTATGCGCACAGTTCTCAAATAAGCTAAGTATAGCGCGCAGAGAGAGTGTGAAATGCACAGCGGAAATTTAAAGCAACACTGCGCAGGGTATACTGCGCAGGGTAAAAACGCACGCGCTAAGGTTTGGCTAAACTGTTGGATAAAATCGGATTCTAAGGCAATAGGCAATAACAAACACAGCAGCAATAGCAGCAATCTGGTAAGATCAAACAAAGCAGTAATTCAGAAATAACTAAGCAGGAAGTAAATAGCAGAAATAATGAACAAGCTATTTGGAGAGGTTCGATCGATGAAAGATCTACGTCCTCTACCAAGATGGTTAGTCTTGGATTTTCTAATGAGATATATATTGATATGAGGAGCTTTTACAAGATTACAACGAATCAAAACTCAAATCAAAATCTAATCAATGAAGAGCAAATCCTAGACTAAACCGGTGTTTCTCAAGAAGTAAGATCTATATGATCGGAGCTTCAAGAGGTGTGTGTGTGGCAGAAATTCTGGGCTCTATGAATCTAAGAGATGAAGAGCACGAAAAATTCTGGTGATATAAGGTTTAGGATCTGGGCAGGAGTTTGAAGGTATGAAGGTTTGAAGGTTGTTCTTGAATCTGGGAATAGTAAGCAGCAAACTTCAGAACTCCAGGAATACTTGTAAGCACAAACTCTAGCAACTTGGAAATGAAGATGAGCAGGCTATTTATAGCAGAGAGCTTAAAACTAGCCGTTGGTGTTCTGAGCAAGGACGATGAGCTGGCACAATAGGATTGGTGCGCAGGTGTCCTTTATTGCCATTGGAGCTCTGATCAAGGTTGATGACCTGGCACAATGTGATTGGTGCGCAGGTATCTTTGAGCCGTTGGAGACTGAGCATGGAGACCAAATTCAAACGCTTCATCTGGAAGGTTGACAGCTGTCTTCATTTGAAATATTATGTTTGAGCGCATCTCCACCGTTGGCTATGCTGAGTGTGCAGGATTTGTCGTTTATGCACAACTAAGCGTACATCTTCTGAGCGCTTTCCAAGTTAGGTGATCTGAATGCATTGAAAACTGTGCAAGGTTGAATGCTGTGCAGAGGAGACCTGCGCAGTGATGTCCTGCGTAGAGAGTCCTGCGCAGTAACCACAGTCTTGCTTAGATCTTCATTCCTTCTTCGCTCCAAGTCCTATATTCTAAGCTAATACTATAAAATGGACTATGCTAAAAAAATGAAGTTATAAAACTTCTTACATAGGGTTCTAAAGTCCATAAAATACTCTTAGGTGATGGTATCAATCATTTCTAACATAAATAGGAGGGTTAAGAAGTAAGCATACCCAACAATCTCCCCCTAAAGGATTGATGCCATTACCTACTATAACAAAGGCAATTCATTGTACTTGATAATAGCATGTCCATAAGAATGAAAATGGTCAATCATGCCTCAAGTCAATGCACACACTAGCCAATGCTATAGATTTCTAGTCTATCCAAAAGATATAACTTACAAAATGGGAAAGACAGAAATAACATGCAGCGCATACAAATAATGTGAATTTTAGTTTGAGTATGCGTTTAAACTGAATGTTTAAACACCATGCGTAGAAAATATGAGCAGATAATAATATGCACATGACGTGAAATAAAGCTTTCATTGTTCTACAAACGAAAAGTTTGAATTGAACAAGGTTTTGAAATTAATGATGCGATTTTCTCATTTAAAACTTGAAATGATAAAAGTTGGAGATTACAAGTTTGAAAGAGAAAAACAAAAAAATTGCGCACAAAAAGAAATACCTTGCGCAAAAACAAAAAAATACAAGAAACTAATTGATATTAATGCGATGCAGGGCTTCACGCAGCTCGTTCTGCAGGCTGTTGAACTTGTTCATAAGTTCAATCTTCAGCGCTTGAAACCTTTCCCTGAACGCAACACTTTCTTCAACATATGTAACAATTCCTCTGCGCATATCTCTGTTGTCGTCCCGCAGCTCTTGGAAGTTATTTTTATACTGCAATTGATGAGCAGTCATTTGGTTGAAGTAGGATTGCTCCGCAGCCTCTATGGTATTCAAGATGGTGGTCTGCGTAGCTTCCAGTCGTTGGTCAGTGTGGAGGCGCTGAGTATTCACGCTGGCTTGAATGTCGAACATTGCTTGATCCATCCTAGCGTTGAACCCATCAGCGAAATCAGTCATCGCTTGAGTAATGCACTCCCTGACACTTTCCATGTTGAGCGCACTAGCTTGCGCAGAACCACCTTGCATAGTCTTCTCCAAGATCTGTGCTTCAATTTCCGCAAAGCCTTCATGCAGGCCATCGGCTAGACTCTTGCGCAGACGTTTCAGCAATCCTAAACCCGTCATTAATAGCGGTGTAGGTGCAAACGTCTTCGAGCATCCCAGCAATTGACTTCAGTGAGTCAAAAATCATCTGATCTAGAGCATCAGGGATTTTCTGCGCAGAAGGGCCGGCGGAGGTACTTGCACCTGCCTTTGTTGTACTCCTCTCCCCCTTAATGGCAGCAATCTCTATGCGCTGCGCATCAAGCTGCTCTTGAAGCATTGTCTGTGAAGTAAGCAGTTGCGCCATCTGAGACTGCGCTGCCAGTTGGTTCACTTGAATAGTATTCAAGGCTTGAAGAATTTGGCGCAGTTCAGTTGACGTGGAGAAAGAAGATGTGGAGATCGCTGGAATTGATGAAGCAGGAGGAATTTGCGCGGAGGCCTTTGGTGGAGAGTTGGTTGATAAGGGATCGAATGGAGGAGTGCGCGAAGGAGATGGCTGATGAGGAGATAGATTAATAGGATCAGCAGCAGGTGACTTCTACGCAGGAGAGTGCGCACTGCTGCTGTCTGTATCCATTGAGCGCACCACACCCTCCTTATCCCCTTCGGTGAGGTCAATAACTGGGGTACCCTGCGCAGCATCATCGGCCTGCGCAGCTTTGGTAACCTCATCCTCATCTTCATCCTCATCCTCCAAGTCCAGTCCATCATGGAGGACAGAAGTGCCAGGTTGCGTAGTGCCAACCGGAATATTGAGACGGCGGAAGGCACTTGCACTTGGCTCAGGTGAGGAGGGAGGATCTGCTGCCTTTGACTTACCCTTAGCAGTGCTGCGCACAGTCTGTTTCTTGCGCGGAGTTCGAACAGGAACATCCTCAGCAGGCGCAGCAGCAGGGGCCTTTGTCGGTGTAGGGTCAGGGAACGCGGCATCCATCCAATCATCACTGTCTGCGCGTCCCTGAGCAGCAGTAGGATTTGCAGCAACCTTGGGATCCTGCTCCCCCTGCGCGGTATCATCCGCAGCCTCATCCTCAGCAGCAGTCTCATCCATACGAGACTCGCTGTCTTCTTCTGCAATAGGAGCAGCAGTACCAGGAGGAAGTCTGGTGAATGCAGACTTTTTCTTTGATGGCGCAGGAGTGGGCGCAGGAGGATCCTTGCGCTTCTTCGAAGGTTTGGGAGCAGGAGGAACTGGCGCATCAGTTATGATTTTGATGCCAGCAGTAGATCTGACATCAGGAATCACTTTAACTTTTTCGGGCGCAGGTTCAGCAATACCTTTGCCCTTGCGCTTTGCCTTGCGCAGCTGCCGTTTCAGGCACGTCAGACGCAGTGGCCTTAGAGGGTTGCGCAGCAGCTTTCTTCGACTTGGGTTGAGGGGTTCTTCAAGATCATCACCACCATCACTATCAACCCATGCCTCCTTGTTGGGGCTCTCATCCATGCTCCAGATCTGGCGATACTCACTGCGGTCAATTTCATTTCGCAGTGAATATAGATGAGAAAGAGAATATGTTTTGGAGCAGGGGACCTTCAGGTCTGGGCGCTTTTGTACGAAGGTGCGCAGCTCAGAGATATTCATCAGATACTTGGAAAGGAGCCTACAGTGAGTTCTGTATTTGGCAACCTTTTTGTCCATGCGCTTGTCGTAGCTTTCAGAAGCGTCCCAAAGTTCATCAAATAGAACTGAAGACCAATCTAAGGCATCGCCGTTGTAGACGGCAGCGCAGTAAGCCCACTGCTTGGAAATGAACTTGCCCTTATTTCCATTCTTGCAGTTCACAGAATCGCCAATGATGGTGCACAGGTGATACATCACCTCACCAAACTCCTTGCGATCATGGACACTCCGCTTCTTCACAAGAGTGGGTTCCCCAACCAGTTTCTGCGCTAGTTTGTTCTGTTTAGCTTCAGAATAAACTTCTGGCGCATTATCTACGTTGAAACCGCACAGCTTCTTCAGTGACGCAGAAATAATGCACACTGAGTAGTTCTGAACAATGGAGCGGATCACATCGATCTTTTCCCTGGTGTGCTTGTGCGTCATGGTTACACGCTCTGCGCTCTCGAAAAATTCATCCACCAATGAAGGGACATAGAAGTCCTGATCCAATGTGAAGAGAGGAAGAATTCCAGAAACGTCCATTAGATTGATGATTTTGCGTCCCACTGCGTCTTTTTTAGCGCAGCGATATCTAATTCCCATCCTTGTAGAAAGTAGAAAGAATTCTACGCAAGACAAGAAATAGTTTAGACAAATATTATTGCGCATGGAGCTTTGCGCATGCGCAGATAGCTCAAAGAAATTGATGCGCAGAAACTCCATACAAGATATAAAGAATGCGCAAAATACAAGGATGCATGCGCAAAATCATAAACACTTAAAGAAAATTAAGCGATCCAAAGCATATTTAAAGAATAAGAACTTGAAGAACACGAAATAACTGTTCATGGACATGAAGAACACCATGAACACTAAAAATCAAAGATTGACCAAAATGAACAAAAAGCATGTCAAAATGACCGCATAACTGAGACGAAAACAACCAAGCAAGTATGAAAGTCAACAACAACAAAGTAAACCCAGAAATCAAGAATAACTGTTCGTCTGCTCAGGAAATTTTCGGACCAAAAAATCTGCAGAAGGAGATTAAAAAGAGCATTGATCATAAAATAAAGTACATAAAGGAGTAGATCAGAGAGAGACGAACCCAAAACACCAAACGATTTCAAAAATGATTAACAGAAAAGAGAGAAATCGAAAAAGGGAGTTTCAAGAACTCGAAATAACAACAATGGCGTTTAATGAATAAACTGAGTTTTGAGGATCAGAAGTTCTTACCATATCGTCGACGGTTTTGGTTTCTTCGAATGGAACCTCAACGACCGGTTCATGGACCTCAACTACTTTGCTTTCGATTTTCGGGGAGCCATTTATAGAAGAAAAGTGTTGACAGAGAAGAGAGAGAGATATGCGGTTGAAGATAGTCAACGAAGAAGAAAAGGAAAGCTTTGGAGAAGCAAGAGAGATTGCAGAGAAGGAGAAAATGATTGAAAAGGGGAAACTTTGGAAGTTGGTAAGAAATGAGAGAGAAAAGAGAGATTTGGTGAAAGAGATTGAAAGCAGAAGAGAGAGAAAGAGAGGGGTCGGTTGTTTTTATCCAGAAAAGGAAAATGCGTGACGTCAGCGCAGGGGTAGCGATGTAATTCGCAGAAGTGGGACACGTGCTGCGATGACGTGGACCAACCAGATGTGCGCGTGCGCAGGCCTAGCGCGCGCGTGAGTGAGAAGTGCTAGGTCGGTCAAGTCGAGTCAACTTCCTCATTAATGCGGAGTCAGTGAAAGGACAGCGCACGTTAGCGGGGTGACGTGGCCGAATGGGGAACGCGCAGTGCGCAGTCTTTGCGCGCGCGTGTGTCAGCGAAATAGTGACTGATGGTTGTCGCATCACCTTCCTCATTAATGGTGAGCAGACATTCGAAAGCAGGCGCTGTCACAATCGCAGTATGCATTGATGACACTGGGATATGCGCTGGGGTAAAATAGTAATTTCCCAAAAAGATTCAAAAATTAAAGGCGCGGGAAAATTTTAAATACACAAGTACCCTTGTGAGATAGCGTTGACTTTTCAGTCAGGGACCTATGTGTAATTTCTAATGAATAGAGTACTTACCTGCGATCCACGAAGAATTGCGCATGTTAAAGTCATGCGCAGAGCTTTAGGTAGCGTAATAGATTCTTTAAATCTCATAACATTAGTTTCATGCGCAAATGAATTACTGCGCAGTACAATGTTGCGCAAGTGTTGCTTATATGCACGAAACTTTACCTATATGAATACTTATCAACCAAACACAAGATTGTTAGTGATAACAAATCATATGGACAAATTAGCTGAGTTCAAGCATACCCATTTCTCCTCTCAAGAAGATGAATCTCTTTGCATCAAGAGCCTTTGTGAGGATATCAGCAATTTAATTATCTGTGCCCACGTGCTCTAAATGTATGTTTCCTTTTTCCACGTGGTCCTTGAGAAAATGATATTTGATGTCGATGTGCTTTGTCTTTGAATGCATGACGGGATTGTTGGATACTGCTATGGTGGACATATTATCGCAGAAAATTGGACAATTTCCTTCATTAATTCCGTAGTCCACTAGTTGTTGCTTCATCCAAAGGATTTGGCAGCAGCAGCTTCCAGCAGTAATGTATTCAGCTTCAGTAGTGGAAATGGACACAGCAGCTTGTTTCTTGCTTGCCCACGCAACAAGTCGATTTCCAAGGAAATGACAAGTCCCACTTGTGCTCTTCCTGTCTATTGTGCATGCTGCGTAGTCTGCGTCTGAATAACCTAGCAAATCGAAATTTGAATCTTTGGTGTACCAAAGTCCAAGGTTAACAGTTCCAGAAAGATAACGAATAATGCGTTTAACAGCAGCTAAGTGTGCTTCTCTAGGGTCCGCTTGATAGCGCGCACAGACACAAACACTAAACATAATATCTGGCCTACTTGCAGTAAGATAAAGAAGAGAGCCAATCATACCTCGATATAAAGTTTGATCAACTTTCTTACCTTTTAAGTCTTTGTCAAGCTTATTGCCAGTAGCCATTGGAGTGTCGTATGCTTTAGCATTTTCAAGTCCAAATTTCTTGATTAAGTCCCTTGTGTACTTGGCTTGATTTATGAAGATGCCATCATTCAATTGTTTGATTTGAAGCCCGAGGAAGAAAGTGAGTTCTCCCATCATACTCATTTCAAACTTGCTTTTCATGAGCTTTTCGAAGCGCTTACAAAGTAACTCATTAGTGAAACCAAATATAATATCATCGACATAAATTTGAACAAGTAAAGAATGATCATTATACTTAGAAATAAAAAGAGTTGTGTCGATTTTACCGTGCTTAAAGCCTTTCTCAAGCAGGAATTTTGATAGGGTATCGTACCATGCTCTTGAAGCTTGCTTAAGTCCATACAAAGCTTTTTGAAGTTTGAAGACGTGATTTGGAAATTTGCTATCTTCGAAACCGGGAGGTTGTGCTACGTAGACCGTCTCTTGGAGTTCGCCGTTGAGAAATGCGCTTTTCACATCCATTTGATAAAGCTTGAATTTTTGTGAGACGCATAAGCTAAGAAAATTCTTATAGCTTCAAGTCTTGCTACAGGCGCAAATGTTTCGTCGTAGTCAATTCCTTCCTCTTGCCTATAGCCTTGCGCAACCAGCCTTGCTTTGTTTCTGGTGATGCTTCCATTCTCATCTATCTTGTTTCTGAATACCCATTTTGTACCGATAACTCCTTGGTCATGAGGTCTGGGTACCAAAGTCCAAACCTTGCAGCGCTCAAATTGGTTAAGCTCTTCTTGCATAGCAGTAACCCAGCTTGAATCTTGAAGCGCTTCATCAATCTTCTTTGGTTCGATTTGAGAGATAAATGAGTGATATTCATCATCGAAATTTGATGCTCTTCTAGTACGAACCCCTACATGGAGATCACCAATGATATTTGTAGTTGGATGATCTCTAACTTTGCGAATCTCAGGTGGTAAGTTAGGTTGAGTGGTAGGAATACGAAGATCTTCAATGGGTACTTCATTTGCTCTAGCATCAAGGTCATCGAAAGTGATTTGCTGAAGCGGAGAACCATCATGCGCAGGAGGAGGAATTTGCGCATCAGGAGTAGTAACTTCTGGCGTAGCATATGGTGTATGCGCATGAGATGGACTTGCTTGATTCTGATTTTGATTAACTTGATTATCATTCTGCACAGGTGCAGTTTGAGGCTGCGTACCTGTCTCAACATGCTCAGCAGAATCATTAGAATCATTTGGAGCCAAATGTGGCTCAAGGAGAGAATGCTCATCAAAAGTAACATGTACAGATTCTACAATTACTAGAGTAGTTCTATTAAAAACACGAAAAGCTTTAGAATGTTTGGCATACCCAACGAAAATACCTTCATCTGCTTTGGCGTCGAATTTACCTCTATGATCTTTGCCATTGTAGAGGATATAGCATTTGCAGCCAAAAATCTTGAAGAAAGCAATGTTGGGCGCTCTTCCTCTCCATAGCTCATATGGAGTTTTGTTGTAGGTTTTGTTGATGAGGGATCTATTCTGAGTGAAGCAAGCAGTGTTGACGGCTTCTCCCCAGAAATACTTTGGAAGCTTAGCTTCTGCGATCATTGTTTCCCAGCCTCAATCAACGTGCGATTTTTCCTTTCCACAACCCCATTTTGTTGAGGAACTCCAGCAACGGAGAAATTGTGATCAATTACATGGTCATCGCAGTATTGCGCAACACCGTTATTTTTAATTCAGTTCCATTGTCTGATCTAACACTAACGATGTCGTCTTCCTTTTGAGTTTGGAGCCTTCGAAAGAGAGCAGTCAATATATCATAGCAGTCATCTTTGGATATCATCATTCGACCCATGTGTATCTTGAGTAGTCAATCCACCACGACTAAGGTATATTTGTTTCCTCCAATGCTTGCGGTGGTGACCGGTCCAAACAAATCCATGTGAAGCAGTTGTAACATTTGGAAGTTGAGGAAGCAATCTTGCTGGAGAAAGACTGCTTAGGTTGTTTACCGAGCTGACATGCTGCGCATTTTCTATCATGATGGTTGCTACTTTGGGAAGTCCTTTGACAAGATTTTCCCTTCCAAGCTTACCAAATATTTGAAGTTCAAATGACTTAAGCGCTTATGCCATAGCCAGCTGCTTTCACTAACATTCTTTGCTACAAAACAGAGATTAGTGATAGAGTTTACAGCAGTAAGATCAATAATGTAAACATTAGTTTTTACGAGTCCCTGTGAGCAAAGTTAGTCCGGATATGCCATCTTTGGATGTAGCCAGTGCGTAGCAGTGAAATGACATTCCAACCCTTTAGGGGAATTGAGATATGGATAACAGGTTGTGCTTGAGTCCTTCTACGAGTGCAATGCACACTTTATCTTTTCTGATTCTTCCATATCCAACTATGTGCCCTTTGGTGGTTATCACCAAAGTTACTGAGGGACCTGTTCCTTCATGCACATCTTCAAGAGCTGTGACATCTCCAAGTCATGTGTCTAGAACATCCACTGTCGAGATAACATATATGCGCTTTAGGTTGTGAAGAGTGCGCAGTAAAGCAGGAGACCTGAAAGTAGACATTAAAAACGCAGGTCCCCTTTATTCTTGGGTCCTAGAGTTAGCAACTTTTGAACACCCACTCCTGTCTGACCTAGGATTTTTACGTCCCTTGGCATTAGGAGCAAATCGCAAAAGCATTCTGCAGCCTGGTGACCTAAACCATCACACACACCAAATGATGAAAGCCACTTATAGATTGAGTTTTTACAAACTCTTTACTTTTCTTTGGCGCAGCATTCTTAACAGGGGTGGTAGAACCTGCTTTGACAAACATCTTTTGAAGTTTGGGTGCGTTTTTCTTAAGGATGCGCATCTGGCGTTTAGGCGCATGGCTTTATGCGCATGGCTCTTGTGCGCAGATTTTGACATTCGGTTTGAAGCACAACCATATTCAAAACATGCGTCGTCAAGCACAGGGTCAACTTTAGCCTTACCTTTGGCTTCCCCTGTTTGCTTCTTTGGGTAGACATAATGGAAATTTTGTCTCTGGACTTTCTCCTGTCCTTTACCCATTAAAGTGGAACGCTTTGTTTGGGAATTTCAATAGTTGCTGTGGTGTAAATTCCTTTTCTCATTCAGCACAAACTGCGCATTTAAAGTCGTCACTAGTTGAGAACCCCAAGCCTTCTTTATCACCACTGGCTTTTTGGGTTTCTAGAATTTGATCCATAGTGACACGAGAATTGGTCCATACATCTGTGATCTTCGTGAGATCAGCAAGCTGCGCAGCCAATTCTTCGTTTCTTACTTTAAATAACGCATTTTGATCTGTCAGAAAACGGCTTTTGTCAGTAAGAGGAGTCATGCTCTTAATCTGCTCCTTAAGGAGGGTGATTCAGATTTCAGAACAGTTTTCTCCGTCTTAAGCTGTGAAATTTCTCCAATTGATAAGTCCACTGCTTCTTTCATAGAATTAAATTTCTTGATTACTTTTCAGCTTGTTGAAAAATAGTTTCACGCTCAACAGCAGAGACATCCTTTTCAATTTCAATTTCAGCAGGAATTTCAAGAGATTCTTGCGCGAAGGCGCAGCTACAAATTTCTTCGTTAGATCTGCTCTGGCAAATAAGTACTTGCCATTCTGTCTGCTTGGAGTCAGATGCCCCATTTCTACCAATTCAGTGATAGTGGGACCTTCTTCTTAATTGGCTTTGGCGCAGCCACCTGTGTTAACATCAGGATCGTTGTCTGAATCACTATCAGCATTTGCCACCAAGCAGAGCAGTCCGTCTTAGGAGTCATCTTCATCACTTTCCTCTGTGTCGGTCTCTATCCATGTCTTGAGCTCATTGTCTGCGCAGTCTTCTTCAGCAACCATTCCGCGCTGCTTATACGATCTTTGCGCATTGTTCCTCTTCATGTACTCAAATTTTGGTGTTGGGCATTTTGAAGCGAAATGACCAGGCTTTCTACAGTTGTAGCAAACCAAATCATCATCTTTCTTGAGTCTTTGCCACGAGAGAATTTTACTGGAGCTTTACTTGAGGATCCTTGCTTTGAGGATTTCCTGAACTTTTGAAATCGCTTTACGAACATAGCGAAGTCATCATCATCCATTTCAAGCAGAGAGAAGTGGATACTTTGTCTGAGTTTTGAGCAGCGCATGTTCCTTTTGCGCAAACATAGGAAACAAGTTTTCCTTTGCCTTCGGTTTCATCAATTCGATCAAGTTTAGCTCATACACTTTAAGTTAGCGTATAAGCTGCGCAGAGGCCAAGTATCTAAAATCCAGAATCTTTAGATGACTTGCCTTGTGCACATATCTGGAACCTAGCGCATCTAAGAATTGAGAATTGACTTCTTTATTAGTGAAAGTAGTTCCAAGAGATTTACAAGCGTTTACAACAATACAGAAGCGATCATAAGTTTGTCTCAATGTTTCACCATCCTTTCTCATGAAGCAGTTGAATTTTCTTTGCACCACAAATTTTTTTTGTTTCCTTGCTTACTTTGTCTCCATCACATAGCCTTCAATAGCATCCCATAGTTCCTTTTGCAGTTCCACCGCTCACAAGTTGATTGTGCGTGGAGAGGTCTAGGGTAGTGAGAATGATGTTCCTTGCTTTTCCATCATAGCCAACCCATTTCTTCTCTTCATCAGTCCATTCGTCCTTGTTCTCTTGACAGTGGGATTATCTTTATTTGTAGCAGCATCAGGATTAGCCTTCATTGGAATATAAGGACCTTCGATAACGACGTCATGGAGAATCTCATCGATTGAGGAAAAATGAGTTAGCATGCAGTGCTTCAGACTTCAAAGTGATCTTCATTCAGCACAGGAACCTGTGAATAGTTAGCCATTGCCCAAGATTTTGAAGCCATCTTGAATCGGCACCCAAGCTGTTAAGCTTCATAAACAACGCAAGTTATATGAAGGTGTTAGCTCTGATACCACTTGTTGGTCCCAGAGGGGAACAAGGGTATGAAAAATGCTAGAGGGGGGGGGGGGTGAATAGCGTTTTAAAATTCTTTTCAAAACCTTTTTTGCAAATCAATGGCTTATGCGCACAGTTCTCAAATAAGCTAAGTATAGCGCGCAGAGAGAGTGTGAAATGCACAGCGGAAATTTAAAG